>JAZBHA010000455.1:0-65711 GCA_037464855.1 Iselma pallidipennis | reverse complement strand
AAGTGCCCGGGATCCCGGTATTGAGGATACCGGGATCCCGGTATTACCATCTCTAGATACAAGTCACAAATTAAGATGTTAAAGTTGATAATAAATTACTAAAAGTCAAAGTTGAACTTTTTTACATTTGAATCATTATATTCGTTATGATGTACTTGTTGTATGTAGATTTAGATTTTTATAATAAAGAAAAGCGTATACAGAAAGAATATTTTCCATTCAGACCTGAAACATTTTCACTTTTAATTGAAATTAGACAGCATCACGTTATTACAATGATTCTAGTAGGTATACGTTCACGCTTCCTTTAAGCTTAATTTTATCACAAAATACGACATTTTGACAATAATGCCTACATATAATAAGAAAGAAATCAAATAAAATGAACAAACAGTTAACATTGTAATAATTTAACATTGCATGCCATCGTATGATAATATTTTGCAACTAATTATTACAAAATAGCTATTGTTTTATTCAATAAATATAATATTATCACATCATACCCAAATACCTACTCGACATCATTTAGATTCATTGGTACTGACTGACTTTATTCCTTCACCTTTGTTCTCAATCCTTCCAAAGTTAGTCTCAATAAAACAGTTTTGGTACAACTTTTTTGGGCGTAGAACCAATGAAAATTATAGTAATTTGAAGAAATTGCAGGTTTTCAATAAAGTTTCTATTTTAGCGGCGTTTGCCAAAAATGAATCTGACAGCTAAATGTTATGATTTTTCTGCCTTAAAGCCACCAATAATTTTTCTATTATCCAAATGAAAGTTTGATTGTTTCATGATTGTTCCTAAGTATTTATAGGAACAAATACAAACATCTATGAAAGGTTAAGATGAATTTTAACCTTTTACAAGCAATAAAATCAGGAGAAAGCACCATCATCAATAAATTATATTCGATGGAATTGGTACAATGTACAATAGACACCACTGAATTTTCTTTGTATAGTTTAATTTCCATCATAAATTGTTATACGATCAATAACTATACCTATAGAAAGAAAACAGAACGAAAATTATCGATAATCATTTATAATCAATTATTTAAGCACGCCTTAAGCTACTATGGACGCTCCCAAACGTTTATTTTATAAACAATAATTGGACAATAATGACAACTAATCGACAAGAAGTCCCTCACGAAAAAAAAACAACAATAAGTAATTTTAGAATTTGGGACCTTGACAAAAGTTTAATAGATCCAAATCATGGTCAATTTCAAGATCACATCATAATAATGACAATAATAGAGAAGGTAAAGATGATGGTTGTCAAATTTTCAAATAGTTGTCTTTAGAATGATGAATATTCAGTTAACATAACTGAAAATACTTAGACCATATCGTGTTTTTTTTGGTTGTCAGTTCTATTCTATTAAAGTTTGATCGAGCATTACAATGGTTTAGAAGGTAAACCAAACTAAAAACTTCATACCTATAAAGAAGATAACCGCAAAGCCTTGACCGGAGTTAGGAAAGTAAAAACGAGCGTTGGAGGATGAGCCGTCAAAGATCTTCTATAAGTATAGCAGAATTATCAAGCAATCGATTTTGTAGAGCTTCTACTCGTACATTCCTGCAGACCATAGACGTTACCTAGAGCAATTACAGGTAGGCATTATTATACATCAAAAAATGACAATTTGAAAGTCTATCTCCTTTTTTGAGTTAGTGACCAATCGGTACATTAGGCATTATCGTGGCATGTTACTCATAAAAATGAGTAAATTTCACTTTCTTCAAGCAAAGCATTATGTGTACCGGAAGATTATTACAATACAAAAGATTACTAGATATCTGTATTGGTGATTAATGTTCAAGATAAAAAAATATACGCACGGTTTTGATATTTCCTAAATCTACCTGCGTATATGTATGTGAATGCGAGAAAGTTATTGCAAAATGCTAAGCAAAAAAATGCGTACCTACTATGAAACAAAGAAATTAAAAACGAAATACCTAATAAGAGTGTCGTGTCATGTATTATTACAGGAAAAAATCAACGAGAATCAATGAAAAATGATTTATTATATAGCATCTTCATATGGTAGATAGCTTAACTTTCCAACTTCTACTTATCAAACCTCAATAGAAGGGAAGTTGGAATAGGCAAGTCAATGATAAAGATATTCAGGTTTTACAATCTAGCTTGAACTTAAAAACAAATAAATTTGAGTAAATGTAACACCGGAGTCAAATACCTGAAAACCTCCTGGACGTATGTGGAAATCATTTAAGAACCGGAAAACTTATCAATGGGGCCTATCAGTTTTTAGATTCTAGTGGTCGGATCTTTCGATTTCTCTCCAACGTAGAATTATTATCATAAATATTAGCAAATATAGATACATTTTTGGGTGTGTGTGTTATAAATTACATTAAAGTGCGAATTTTTATAAGAAAGCAAAAATTCTCCACCACATGGAAGTTTTCTATTATTTATAAATGTTACATTTATCTAAATCCATAGTGTCATTTCTCTTTTTCCTGTTAATGATAATAACTTTCATTTTAATATAACATTGTCTGGTTTTAAACGAATTTTTAACGAATATATGTCAGATTATTCAAACTAGATAGTGACTTAATTGAAGATTATGGTGTTTTTTTTTGTAGTGGCTACGTATACTGGAGCCGGTTCCGGTGTTATTTTCAAAACTGCCACAGAGGTTCATGGACTCAAATATAAATAAATTGTATGTTATACTACATGGATATTTTCAAACGTACAATGATCTTTCTTCGCTCATTGACATTTATAACAATAGAAGTCAAAGACTGGTCATTTGTGACATTTGAAATAATTATCTTTTGATCTTACTTCAATTGGGAAGATAAGGACAACCACAAAAAAAAAACAAAAACGAAATCGATAGAAAAGATATTAAATGATTTGAGTATTTTAATTCATTCCCAGTCCTGTTACGCAACCAGGAACTGTTTCTGTTTGAAAGTTAAAATTGCAGACTAGCAACAAACGATAAAATGATTTTATAATAGCAATCAAGAGCAGAAGAAATGGATTTGACTTCAGTTAATACAGCAGATGGTTTGATATGGCGATTAAAAACCGTAAATGCACCAACTACTAAATTGGAATAAATAAAGCTTCATCTAAAACATATCAGTGGTGTCGGTAGAGTACGAGTGATTTATTAACAAAAAAAATCCTGGTAATGAACGAATAAAAACGCTTCAAAGTAGCAAAACTGAAAACAGGACCACTTACAAAATTTCGACTCTCAAAGAAAGCAAAACTAATTGAAACACATAGAAGATATGCACATAATTTCCCTTTCGGTATCGAATAACCGTAGTTCCAGCATCAAACAAATACAAAGTCGTAACCATTGTTTGAATTTTCAACTCAAAACTAGACAAGAAAAGTAATTTAGTTAATAAACAGGAGTGCATAAGTCATGTTTAGCTCAATGCTCCATCAATATTTTAGTTACGCCGCTGGCAGATTCTCATACAATGGCAACGTTTTTCTATATACAGACATATGTCGAATGCGAATTTTCCAGGACAAATTGCAAATAATGAAAATCGCTATATACTCTAAATAGAACAATTTTAAATTGTCATAAATTATAATTGAACGACTTTAATTATATCGTACATAATATGTATGTATACTAAATATTTATGTTATGTATATTTGTGTGAATGTTGCTTTCTTCATAAACTTGATCAATTTTAATATGGATATTAGGGAAATTTGTCGTGTTTCTATTTTTTTTTGTCTTCTTTTATGAATCGTTTTTACGTTTAATAGTAACCTAGTTTTTTTCTGTTGTTTCCTCTAATCTTTATAATCTACATGTCTGTAACAAATGTATAATATAATTCAAAAAGGAAATTCCAAGAATGTTGACAATTTCTTACAGAATTAACTATTATATTGTAAAAACAAGACTAATAATAATCTCTAGTTATTTTAATTTGATGTATGTGAATGTGCATATAGCTTTTATATATAATACATTAGAAAATCATTTAAAATAAAATCAAATACATATTTTGTTGGTCTACAATGGGAAATCAACCTAGAAAATATACAATTGAATAATAAAATAAACGATTTCAAAGACCGACATTGCTTGTATGTTAAATACATAGACATAAATCAATCTCGATTTTGTTAAGACAATACATTAAACGGAAACCATTTCATTAGATTAATAGTTTTCGGTTTTCGGATTTTTCTCACGAAAAATCTTTAAAACTTTCTAGCATAGCAACAATAGATCCATCTATAATACGTAGGTATTTTATTGATTTGTCCAACTTTTATTGCACGTACTGACCGTAAATAATTAAAGTACCTTGGAATTATGAAATTGGTTATTAATAAAAATTGAAATTATAATTTTGCAATATATGGAAGTATTTTTGTTTCTACACATAAAACAATCAATAATTGATTCTTTCAATATGAGTCAGAATAAATTCTAGGTTTTTCTGTCACGATTAATATTGATATTGTCGTCGATCTTATTGGACAGTTATTTTGAATGTTAAATTTTAATTATTTAATATTGTTGGAATGAATCGTTGACCTCTGGACATCGTTAAGCTCCAACATAGCCAAAGTCGAGTCCTTTCGACGCCGTTTCCAGAAGAACGTCGACAAATCCTGATCGATACCGTATTATGTCGTTAACTGGTATTAAATTTCAATATTACAGTGTAAAATTATTATTTTATTTAGGAGAAAAAAAAAGTGTTTTGCGTCTAGGTGTTGATACTATGTGGTGTTTAGAAAAAGGAAGTTGCAGGAAGAATTTAAAACATACAGGATAACGATAAACAAAACGTTTGAATAATATACGCTTTGAAGTTGAGGAAAATAACATGAACATTGATAGAAAGACAATAAAGCCATCTACATAATGTAGGTACTTAGAATCTATTATTTCATACAACAAGAACCATACGAGACGTGAAAGACAAAATTAGCACAGATAAAAGCATTATGTGAAGTGATTTTGAATATACACAGACAAAGAAATATTGTTAACAGACAAGAATAAAATTAAAAGAAGTACCATGGAATTAAAGGACCTACATTTGATTAAGGACAATCCTGTTTTCAGTGCTTCATTCTGTCATCGTTCCTCTTTCAGTTTTATTTTAATGATAATCATGCCAATAAATTATCATTCATATTTTAAATCTGTGTAAGCAATACGACCAACTTTATGATCATCTAAACCAGTTGTATTTTATGAATTCTAAATGATTCTGAAACCTGTTATTAAAATAACCGATTGATGATTTTTTTAGTAATGTACAATGTATGTAAAGTAATAGAGGGAAGTTCATATTAATACGATTTCATATTTAACTGTTTCCCTCGATCTGTTTGAAAGCTGTCAATTTTAAATAATTTAATGTATTTAAAATAAGTGGTGAAAGCTGCCTGTAACAATATTTGCACCACTTAAATTTTAAGTTACAGTTAGATAGTCTGCCAGTTCAATGATTTAAAAGGCACTTGAAATGCATGTGAATGCCTTTCAGTTATCGACTTTTTGCGTATATTCCTAATGGAATTGGAAAAAACTACAATCCGCTCCTGCTATAAAGCTCTATATGTGGAGGAGGTATACTACTATGTATGTATTGTAACCCGTGCAACAATCGATCATTGCTAGCTTTGTTGCTGATGTTATTCAAAATCAATTTCGTATAAGGATTTGCGAATATTATTCACCAAAGATGTATAAACACCACAATACGTGACCTGGCACCGTCCGATTTATCACTAAGAAGTCGAAATATGTATTTTCCACTACAACAATGGAATTGTTTGGGTGAAATTAATTTTCGCAAACTAAAAAGCTACTATTTGGAAAAATACAACTTGTTAATAATTTTGAGCAGATTTTAGTTAACAATATATGTTATTAAAAAAAATCTAATTAAGTCATTATACGGTTTGTAGCATTTTAAGGTTTGTGGAGACTACACAAATGAAATCGTTACTATAATAGAAAATAATTGTACTCTTTAGACACGTTTCTGGAATATGACCGATTTTTCTAATCGATCATGACTGTATTGTATGCACATAGGTAAGTACACGTGTGTATAGTGTAGGTGCAGCTTTGAAGCTTTCATTATTATAAGTAAGCACACAGTCAATGAACCCCTTCATTCTCACTATATCATTATTATTCTCGTTTGAGAAGTTATTTGGCACACTTCCTAGATTACAAACTCGCATACTGTAAAAATCTAAATCCGGTACTTTTGAGGGTTGTAATGATTATCCTGAAATAATGAAAGCCTTCATGGATAGTTTCAGGAAGACAACAATAAAGGAAACCTCAAACAGAAATTTGAAACTTTGTTGGATATGGTAGAACGAACACGACAGACTATATAAAAGCAGCAGCTTTGCCCTCAAGCTGACTAGTCAGCTGTTGGCAGTTGTAACGCGAAGTCGTGTCCTCTATATCACACGCCACACTAACCGAGTGCATCATCTAATATCCTTTTTTCCCCCTACATAAATTATTAATCAATTTGGTGTAACAAAAACGGAAAAAATGGCCACTTATGCTGCATACAGACATATTGAACTCGATAAAGTTGGTTATAGCAAAAAACGGTAAGTTAATTTTCAATAAGGGAGGGCAAATAATCGAGAATCTACTAGTAGCAAGTAGAATCTTGATGACTGCAGGAAATTTGTCTGCATGTTTTTATTCAAAAATAGTCACCCCACTGATGTATAGTTAATGATTCCATTCTATTTAGATGTTTTTACCCTGTTTTTGTTAGTATGCATTATGAAAGAACTGTACTAGAAACGTTAGCAGGAAATATTTTATCAAAACCGCAGAAATTTTTTTTATAAAAAATTTCTACATAGCTTAGTTTTTATCAAACACTTTAGTTGCATAAAAATCATTTATTTTCAAAGAAATTTCCAATTCAAATGTATGTAAATTTTAACTAGGTTCCCTCCCATTTTCTAATAAATTTAAGAAATAAAATCAACAAATTCGTAAGGATTGTGCTTTGAAAATATCCAGTCATGCATCAATAAATTCTGACAATGAACTCAAACAAAGTCAAGTTTAAGTTGAGCAACAATAACTATTATTCATCCATAATTTATAAATTGTCTTTCAAACATTGTGATTTCTAGGAATATTATCTAGAGTTCCGGTGATATTTTGGCTTCCGGTGGTTTTAATTTTTTTCCATACAAGAGAAACCCAACAAATTTCGGCCATATGACACAGCTAAAACATAATATGTACTGAATAGAATCGTATGTTCTTTAATCATACAATGACAGGTGACAGGTTTTATGTGTGCTATATGAAAAGCAGATGTTTAAATGCTATTTAAACATAAGTGCTTGTTCACTATTCAACATGACAATTACTCTATTATTTCGGATTGTTCTAAAGCGTCTCTTTTCTCCGATAATACAATGACTAGGATTCGTATATTGAATTCGAATTGTATCTGAGATTCTCGGTTAAATGGACCCATTAATCCTGATATTAACTCGTCCATTAAATTTGTAATGATTTTTTTGTTTAAACTAACAGTTAGAAATTTCCAAGACACGCGATATTAAATAATTCATAATTTCTTGAAAAACTTTGTTATAACGAAACAAGGAATTCTGTTCGATATTTTAGGTTTTCCTTCGATTTAAAAATGTTAAAAATTCAGGATTATTAGCCGTATTATCCTCGATCTGTATAGTAATCAACCATGGTCCTTCGAGGTGTTCGCTAAATAATTATTGAATTTTGACTAACGGCAACACGGAAATAAGAAAGATTTAGACTTATAATTTTACGCTCCAAAAATTTGGTCGTTATTTATTTTAAAAATACATACACGATAATTGGCTCTTATAAATTTGTAAATTTTCTAAAGACGGAATGAAGAGAGTGCCATTCAAAAATTCTACTACTTATGTTACATACAGTTCTATCCTTTCTATTGTGAAATGATTAATGATCGATGATGATGATGATGATGATGAAGATACACCCAGAATTCCGTATCTATTCGTATCTCCCCAATTATTTCTCATCTTTTTCAATTCAGTTTCTTTTTTTTTCCCTTTTGTATTCATAGAAAACAACCGTATTTCCCCATTAATTTTAAAAATAGAACATTGTAAAGTTGTAATTATCTTTGGAATTCGTATTTACTGCCGTTTTCTAATTGGTAAATGGAAAATCTTCTTCATTCCCTCGATTTATCCGTTATAGTAAAATACTACCAACTTTATAAATATGGTTATAACCAACCTGAGAGTATTTACAATTTCAAGAATTATCATAGAATTTAAAAAAAAAAAACAACTTGCAGTATTGATGTAGGTAAATGTATAGAAAGTCTTGATTTAGCTCTAGGAGACAAAAAATTGAAAAATATCTGAAGTATTTTTTTCGATAGATAGGTGGATTTTCGTGACTGGTTCAATGATGATTTGTGTGTTGTAAATAGAATTTGAATCAATCAAGATAATGTTTATTTATTATTTTCTTATATTTTAATGATGGTGCTAGTAGTAGGTGAGTGTTGTGCTCCCAAAGAAAGTCACGAATCAGTGAAAGGCATTAACTGAATTTTCGTTTCTGTCAAATTTTCCGATTTATTTTTAACACTCACTTTTTAGAATTGAGAGTAATTTGTGATAAGAATTTTCATTGATACTTGAGAATAGAAAGGACACTTCGGAGAACGGTGTATTTTTTTTTTGATAATTTCTATCAGATTTTGAAGTAAAATCAATTTAAGCAAGCAACACGACAATATTTCTATTGAGGACCACTTTATAGATTTTTTCTTATTCTAATCTATGAAATTTATTAGTTTCGTGATATCTTTTTTTTTGAAATTTGCTATTGTTATATTGAAAATATAATTAAATCATAGAATAAAGACATTGTAGGCGTGTTTTATTAATTTTTTTCTCTCGGCAATATTAATTGAATTTGAAAGTAAAATTGGATTGTGCCCGGCCACACGCTATTTTTTTTTGGGTAAGTTTCTAACTGTAATATTTTTTTGACTCTTATTTACATTTATTAATAAGAGAACGATCGCTGTTGGAATCCTTTGTCGTAAACTGTTAAACAGTCTTAATCTGATTGAAGAAAGTTGGTAATTTATGCAGAAATTTGATCCTTCCTGTTATCTCTGACAAATCTGTACATCAAACTCGTGATTTCTCTGCATACATTATTATTTAATCAATTAAATTGAATGACAGAAGAACCATATTTATACCTATTCAATTTCAATAAATCAATTTTCTCCATTTACCCCCTCTTATACCTAGAAAAGTTGATATTGATTATGACTTGAATTTCCTGCTGTCTTCCAGCGTTATCCTATAAAAGTTTATCGACCTAAATATTCCCTGGAAAATGGGAAAACAATATATTGTCAACGTGTTTTTCAAAGTTCATAGCCTTTACCTAAAATCGTTTATATGCGATATATGATATTAATTCATCTAATTATAAGATACAAGTTGCATTTTCCCATGCATTCGATTTATTGTTGTTACGCAATCTTAAGTAAAAATCAATTAGTCATAACCTTACAGATTTCCTTCGTGAAAGAATTAATAATACATGAGAAAAGAAGGAATTATACCATTATTCCGGTGTCCTTAAAAAGATATTTCCCTTCATTATTTTTCCACTTATTACAGCTATAATTTCCATCTATCAATTCTGTGTGATAAATACCAGTCATCCTGTTTTGTTTTGACAAAAACTAGTTCCTTTTATAGATAAATTTATCCCGGAAATGTTATCAAATACTACATGATTTGTTTT
Source organism: Iselma pallidipennis (assembly GCA_037464855.1). Classification (NCBI taxonomy): domain Eukaryota; kingdom Metazoa; phylum Arthropoda; class Insecta; order Coleoptera; family Meloidae; genus Iselma; species Iselma pallidipennis. Next base: position 55,861 of record JAZBHA010000455.1, on the reverse strand, counting down.
AAAATCAGTACAGGAAAGGTAACATAAATCTGTTTTAATAAATAAAAGAAAAACGACAAAGAATATAAATTGCAAATTTCACGAAACCGTCTTCCTGGCCTCAAAAACAGAACGATTTCAGACTTTTGCAGACGTTTATCTGGACCTATTCATCATGTCGCTCATTTGAATAATTATCCTGTGAAACTGGGCCAGAACAGTAGCGGCGAACTTTCTTCATTTCTGTTCATAAGGGCGATATTTGTTTTTCTTTTTCTCGAGAGACAGACAAATTTATTTGTAAATATTGATATTATTGGTAGTTCTATCAATAGACAAGCAGACTTTTCAGGGTAAACATTACATTTACTGAGGGGTGGAAATATCGCGTGTATATTCTAGTACAGGTCAAACACCCCAGTCTAGATCAGTGCCGTACGTTGCTACGTCAATACAAAAGGGGTGGAATATATTGTTAGTATACAGACACATAATTCGATCGATGATTTATATACAACAGACCGGAAGGCAATTTGAAATTCTTCCGGATGACAATACATTTTATGTTAGTTTAAAGTTTCCTCTTTGCAGGACGTCTTGTTAAAGTGTTTTTTGATTGCTGAGGAAATCTTTTGTTTTACTTGATAATTATCTACAGTTACCAAGCTAATTATAAGATACAACAACAATTCTAAACTCCTTAATTAGAAACAATTAGTTATTTCGTTTCCCCTTTGTGTGTAAAAACCACGAAAAACTTGGTACTTTGTTGATAATATAAATGGGAAGTAATTATATTTGAAAGTAGATTTATTGAGATGAAATGCTTGCCACTTGACAAATTAATTGCTGGCCGTTGGCTGCTACTTAAATCTTTCTCTTGTAGATACGTATATTTATCATACATATGTTGATGATAAACTTTTTTTCGTTATATCCATCTCAACTTAATCTTCTTATGAATTAAATTGAGTTATTAACCTAAAATTACGAAATATGATAAATGAGTCCCTTTTTTGTTGATTAACCTCTAGTCTGATAAATCTACCGAATTTGTTGTAGATATAAATTATTTCCTAAACAATAATGTTTAAATTGCGTGTAATGTCTATATGTGCCTGTATGTATACCTACATGTATAAACATATTGTAGGTATTTAGGAATTCAATACAGAAGCGATCAAAGAAAATTGCTTTCTCATACAACACGGAATCATTGAAGTAGTTATGGCAATAATGACTACCGTACTCATTATGTAAAGGTAACTATAAATATGTATAGGTAGTCATTTATTAAAAAATCAAAATTCTCATTTATAGTGAATTACTTGTAGAGAAGAAGTCAGTAAATGGATACAGCATGTCCTAATAAAATCGACTCTCTTCCCATTTTTGTTTCCCAATCACAGTTCGTTTAATTTAGGAAAACTTCAAAGATCCTTTTTCAAGAATAGTTTTTCTTTGAATAGTCTTGTGTAGACACGTTTTTGGGGACACTATAAATAATTCTGTTTTTTAAGCATCAAATGTTTGAAATATGAACCAAAATTTGTTAAAGTCGAAAATAAAGCTGATAGGATTTGTCGCAGGATTGCGTGCAAATTATTGCATTTCAATTACACATTATTATGTAAATTACTGTGTCGACATTGCCACAGTATGAGAAAGACCTTCAGATTAGTCAAATAAAAAATAAAAATAAAAAATATAAATGAAATTCCCTTTTACCAGTCAGTCAGATTTAAAAACTAATAGGACTGACAGGGGGGATATGGGCGAATTTCCCCCGGAGCATACGAGCTTTTAGTGGCCAAAAAGCGTTTGAGGGGTCACCGATAATCTTTTAAGGTACTTTTTTTTATCAACTTTTTGAAAACAAAATCTAAAACCATGATGTGCTGTAAAACTTACCCGTTCGATGATCCTTTTGATGAACCTCTCCGATAAGGTTGTGCAGTCCTCCAACGCTGATCATCAATGGTGGATGGTAGTGATCCATTTAGAAAACACTTCACATTGATAACTTTTACGATTTATTGTTAGTGGTAATTTCACCCCCGCACTTACACACTGTCTCCAGATACCTTCGTTTCCTATAAATTTCCCCGGGGGCCAGGGTAAGCCAGTCCGACCCTGCTGAACTTCACCGTTTTGTCTCTCAAAGTCTGTACGGAAGTAAATAACCATCTGACTACTAAAAATAGGAAATTTGTTTTAGTAGAGATAGGATTGTTTCTGTGTAAGACAACTCTATGCATCCATCAAGTTAGACGACAACTTAAAATAGAAAATAAAATGAGAAAATTGTGGGGAGATATTCTAAATTCATATGTCCTCGACTATTAACCGTTCTCGGATAAAATTAGCCCAAAAATCGTCCTTCCATGGTATCTCATAAATATTCAATTAGTCGTTTTTGTTCCTTTTCGGTTTCCTAGCACACTTTCCATTCTTGACCTAACTCTATATAGATCAAGCCGTTATTAGCATAATATAGAATAAAATCAATAAATATACCAAAAAAAAAGTGAAAAAATAAGCATAAATTATAACAATCATGAATTAAACATACCCGGTTTACAACTAATCAATTAAACTTGTCACTATTTCTCTTTCTTTTATTCTAGTCTTCTAAGTTTAATGGCATTATTGGATCATTAATTGTGTCTTGTGCCGTTTTAACGGACTCTTAGTTAGTTGTATACCTATGTGGTATACGGTTTTTTTTCTCGATATATTTAACACATTCATATGTACTCGTACACCTACCATTTTTGGTTTGAACTAAACGCTATTTGATTGTAGATTTTCTGTACTATAATGTGTGAATTTGTTAAAAGATGAAATTCAGCTAATTGATGGACAATTTATCGGACCATTAAACAACATGTCTACAATCAACTTTAAAGAAAGGTCATAACTAAAACGGCACTCCCAGCGGGATCGTTCCAAGTTTATAAAGATTGCAAGTGTGTCAGGATAATAAAAATTTAGTTTTTTTCATTCCGTAATTTCTAAGTAAAGATCTCATCTTTAAGAATCAGATACAGATATACTGGTATCTTGGGAATGGGAGTATTTTTCTGGTACATGACAGGATTCTCTAGATATGATATGACTTATTCTAAAAATCAGAAAATTTTACATTTTCCAATAGGTATATGTGGAGAATGTATCTTTTTCTTCCTTATAGCTTTCAGTAGCGTTCGGAATGTAGGTATATTTTTAATTTTGTTTTATGTGCATATAATTTGCATTTTGCTATTAAAAAAACATAACTATTTCCTTTTGAAATTATAAAAATTTTAGAAATTATAGTTTAAAAAAAAACTAAAAAGGCATCATAACTATCGCGAAATGACAAAAAAGACACTAATTGTAAGTGGAAAAGGAAATTGCCTGTTAAGAAAATTTCCTTTACATTATAACGTTTTAAGGATTTCATCTAATTATAGCTATAGTTATTATATCTTACAATTTTTGACCTCATTAGACACGATTGCTATAACTATAGAGGATGAAGAAAATGAGCCTCCGTTATACATATTCTTTGTTTTTAGTTCTTTATCAATTTTTATAAATTATTGAAATTCTAAGTTGGCCAAAAGAATTGGAAATCTCTAAACTGAAAATCAAGTAAAAATGAGTTAGTTTTTGATTAGTTTATAGTTCCATGAACGATGCAACATGTAAATAACCGACTCCTTCTGAGGATATATCCTGTAGACAGAGCCTACACAGAAATTAACCATCATCATCAGTCTTTGTTCTTGTCCATTTTATTTATTTATATCATTTGCATTTATTTCTTTTCAACAAATAGGTTCATGGACGATATAATTATCTTTGCAATTTTCAATTTGCAATAAAATCTGGTTTTAAATTCCCTCTTTTAAAATTCTTCCTAGTTGCAATCATAGCAATTATGTACAATTTGCCTTAATTTCCAACGTAATGACCAAATTTACTTTATATTACCAAAGTAACATAGAGTCAAAAGTCAACATCCGCAATAATATGTGTGTATTATCGGTCAAAACCCAGTAACAGCAGACAAAGTTGTCTTGTGTTGTCCCAATTAAAATTTATTATGTGTTTATGATGTGTGATTAAAACCACCCACTATATAACCATTCAGATATTACATACAGACTGTAAATTGCATCTTTAAAATTAGCTACATGGTAACATTAGTCAGTTGTAAATGGTAAATTATATAAAAAAAATATGCATACAGTGGGATGTTATCGATGGGTTTACAACCTTGAAGCAATGGGAAAAAATTGCAATTGCAAATTGTACTCCTCCTTATTATTATTAACGATAATTATCTCTTGCTCGATTCGATTGAATAATATACAATAATATAATCGAAAAAAATATACCTATAGCTAGACAACCTGGTTATACTTAATTAACTTTTCAATTTATTTAAATGGGTTTATCGTAACAACGACCGATTAAAGCCGGAAAAATGCAATAATTATTGGAGTAAGCTCACGGATTTGGATTACTGAAAGATTACTACTTAAGGCTTAAACTGCTACACATACACTTGTAATAAACTGGAGGACTAAAAATTAATGATTTTAATCGAATGCACATTAAGTATACGATTCCTTTTAATCTCATTGCTCTGATTTGAATATAAACAGGACGATGATGATCGTATCGTATTGAATGAATGTCCATTTTCAATTAATCAGCATTCTCTTCATGGAATATCGTGACTGTAAAGAAGGACTAAACTGCATCTATTTAGTATTCGATGTTTATAAATATTTTTTTAAATTTTTGAAGCATTTTCTTTACATAAATATTTGTGAGTTCCAGTAGACGTACTTTATTTTAAATCTAGCAATAAGTGAGCCAGTGTGACTTTTCTAATTCACTTTAAAAGTGATTCAAAATATAAAAATAGGACTTTTCTTCAATTAATGACAAATTCACTTACACCAATTTGCATAATTTGAACAAATTACCAATTATGGGACGAAATTCAGGGTAGTAATTTAACTCTATTAAAACAGTAATAAATGTGTAAAATATAGGGTTGCCAACAATGTCATTTTGACCCGGAGACTCCGGGTTTTGCGATCATTCTCCGGGCTCCGGGCTTCAAATAAAAATCTTCGGGTTTACTGAAAATTATACTGATGAGCAAAAAGTTAGTAGAATTTCCTTTCGACTTTTGACCTCTCTTGCCATTCTTAACGACCAGAAACAAATATTGCAATTTATCAAAAGGATTTTCTATTTTTTTTGACAAATTTAGTTTTTCCGATTTACAAACAGAATTTTTGTTTTTTTATCACCATTGTTATAAAATTACTACACAATATACCTACTAAATTAATGTATTTCTTCCTCTCGAATTTTCTTCGTGACAAAATTATTTGAAAAAATATTTCTCCGGGCCAGCATCGACCCGATGTTGGCAACCCTAAAATACTAAAGTGTTGGAATTGAACCAAAATATTCTAATGCAACAAGAATGCAGGTAGCTTTTTACTGGAGAAATTCGTAGAAATTTATTATGTCCTGACCTGTAGGGTTAACAAAAAACAACAATCTCCGACAAGATAAGATTAACATTTTTTTAGTTTTGTCTAATAATCAAGTAACTAGATCTGTACAAAAAAAATTACTAGAATACTTCTTAAAAAAAACTCGGTATTTCCACTTCAAAGCCTCAAAAAATCATCGTTACCCAATGGCACTAATTGTATTTCCTATAATTCTAGTGTAAAGAAAAAAATATATGGCAAAGTTACAATTAAACTTTACCACTCACCTTTTGAGATTCTAGAAAAGTTCAACCAACCATTTATGTTAGATTGGTGTGTAATTAAAGTTGCGACAATTATACGAAAAATGTTGGTTTCTAAATTTAGAATTTCAAACAAAAAACCATATATTTATTTTGTCATACAATTATTGTAAATTGGGCTTTTGACCATTTTGTTATTTCTTCTTCGAAAAAAGTCATCAAGTTCCTCTCTACATGCACGACTGCTCATTTGAATCACCTACTACAGTCTAGCCATGTCTCAAGTTCATAGTTTTCTTTCAATTCAAGCTGGCTGATTTGTAAAAATTCTGGCCTGGCATACCCTTTTTTGTTATATTGAAAACAGTTAACCATTAATCGTTGTTGATCTGAATCTTAATTATGGTTGTTTGGCACGTGATTGGTTGTTGTTTTCGAATGCCGACAGGAAACTAAATACCGATATCCTCTTTATTTTCCTGGACCGCCGACGCATATCAGTGGGCCCAACCCATGATACGGTATATGGTTTTTGTTTTAAAATATAAATGGACAGGGATGACCAGTCTTGCAAATAATAAGTTATTACTATAGTATGTATTTCTTTAGAATTCTAGATTTTGCCAAGACATCAAAATTAATTACTTGTTTTAGCTAAATAGGAGTATCATTTATACAATCTTGGAGACTAATGATGAATCTCATAATTTTTATATCTGCCGGTGACATTACAAGTTTCATTTTGCAGATTACAGGGTATAGGACAGACACTATTACGAAATAATTACTAGCTGACTAATCAAATATTACTAGGTAGGGTTACTATACACTAACAGAATATTTGCAAGGAAGGCAAAACTGATGACAAAAGAGACAACAAAAAACATTCGAAGTAGTTGAAATTTCAATAGTAAATTAGGAGTTCTGTATCAGGGCTCCCAAACTTTTTGGATAAAGGGCTAAATACTACAACAATGGAAAGTAACTGCAAAAAAACTGATAAATTATTGATAATATTACTGTCACAGTCGTGAGCTTTATGGTAGAGGCTCCCGAGTTGCACTTTGGTAACCCCTGTGCCATATAAATGAAACAACTAGATTGAAAGGCACTGCAATGAAAAATCTAATAAGTGGCGTAAATCAACAACTACAAAGAAAGTTAATAGGCAATTAAAGTACCGTAAAGTGTAAGATAAAAGGAGTGATTGTGAGTCCTGAAAAAATACTATCATAGATAATAAATAATAATAAAGAATTGCATAGATTGTATTGCGAAAAGTGGTACTATCAATGGAGAAAAGTGGGTGGGTTTAATAAGTAAATCTAAATGAAAAATACAAACTGTTTCTCTGTTCTTAGTCACTGAATAGGTTTTTACCTCATTTAGCAATCGTGTGAATGTAAAAATACTCTGGTCAATTATCAACAGGAGAAAGAATAAAAAATGTAGTAACGGACTGTCCCTTTATAAAACTGATTACTTTTACTCAACCTTTCACTACAAAAAAATGACGATATTCAATGAAATTTAGGAAAATCCGTAGCTAAATTGTAGAAAAAACACACGTGTGAAAAAATTACATACTAATAATTGCAACACTAAATGCGATATTTTATAGAAAATACGATATCAAAAAAGAATTAGTTGAAAGTAACAAGATAATAGAATACACATAAAAAAGAGAAAGTGTTTTTAAAAATAACAAAAGTCAAAAATAAAAAACCCATAACAAACTAAAATAATCTGTAACAAAAGAGAAAAAGGCTTTTAATGATCGAAACATAAAACCGATATAGAGAGAAATTGAACATCTTGAAGACAATTATCAGTGGTTTTCTACTGTATTAACTGTTTTTTTTTTCTAAATATAATAATACATGAGGAGTGATAGAAAATATTCGCGTTCAAAAATAGGAACAAGCAAGTCGTGTATAATAAAAATCTATCTATAATGGAAATTTAATCGGTAATTTTTCGCTTTACTACATAGAAACTTCACAGTAATAGTATTTATTCAGTAATTATTATGATTTGTTTTATTTGTGTTGTAATAGTAATAATAGTAAAACTGCTTGGTCATATTAAAGAATTGGAACAATTTGTACAATAAATTGTCATCGTTTTTTTTAGTTTGTTTAATATTTCTCAACATTTAAACAATACAATTTGGACAGTCCTGTTTGATAAATCAACGACACATGATTGTACTCTAAAACATGAACTTGTGTGTAGGCAGATATCATGAAGACTGATGGAAATCTTATCGTATACGTAAATAACATCCTATTGTATTTTGTTGTACTGATAGGTAACAATACATTATGGGCGGTATTCAATTTATCAAAAAAAAAGACTTTCTCTATAGACTTTCCCAATATATATTATATTATAATATTTTTGTCTTTAGTAACAATAATTTAAGGGTCAACTACTGTTTTAACCCATTTCCTGCAATATTTACCGGATGTTGTAAAGAATTGTTTCGTTGGGTGTTGCAGAGGAATTTTATGAATAGCAACCTGAAAACACACAGTTACAAAATGAGAGTTGTAATTGTTTCCGGACAGGATATGCACTTCAAGTCCTTCTCTCTCTGTCTCTCCCTCTCTCCAGTTGGATAATTGCAATTATAAATTTTTTGAAATTAATCTTGTTCTATTTTTTTCTAGTGTTCGTAATCCTTCTAGTGAAATCTTCAATGTTTTATGTACACCACCAAGTAACAACAATAAATCATTCACTCAAACACCAAGACGTTCGTCACATTCCGATTCTTTTACACGTCTATTTGGTACTCCAGATGAGAAGAAACTTCAACCACGTAGAGCTTCTTTAACTAAACAAGGTGATTTTCAGAATTTCTCCCAATATTTTAGAGATTAATTTGTTTTTCTTTTTGAACAAAATAACAGATATAACGAATCGTAATCCTGTAACCGGCAATGGAGTTGATTCCTGGGATGCTCGACCATCTCCCCGGACAACACCAAGAGTTCATAATGGTAAATTTTTATGATTTTTTTTAGGAAAATTTCTTAACAACTCTACGTTTTTTTTTTTTAGAGAGGAATCCCGTAACAGGTGAAGTAAAAACAATTATTTCACCAGCCACTACTCCAACTAAACCAATCGTGAATGGATTCGCTCATATGAATGGAACTTCTACACCAATTGTACAAAATGGAAATCCGGAACCTATTATTATGAATGGACATGCTTCGACTGAGTAAAATCCTTCCGAAAAAATGATTGGCACCAAAATCATTCGATTTTTTATTGTTTTCGATTTTTTTCATCATTTTTCAAAATAAAACATTAAAGAAAAAAAACTTAAATATATAGGTGACGCATTATATATTATTAAGTAAAAAAAAAATTAACTAACCCTCTAGCACTAATAAATAAAATTTAATATATTTATCAAGTGCTGTAGCTTATCTGTTTATTATTATATTTATCATATCGAAATATGGATCAAAATATTACATATTTATTATTGTCCATTTTTTTTTGTTTGTTTAGTGTAGAAAAACACTACGATGTAGTTGTAGAATTTTGAGCATTTCTTGACTTTTGAGAGACAAAAAAAAACATGCCTTTTCGAAACAATATAGACTAGAGGCCTTTATATTCATGTTTAAAAACTTTAAAAGTAGATATTATTTGTAATGTTACGTATTTGTAATTGTAGTAATAAAATTTTTATACTCACAACTGTCTGTTTTTTTATTTTATAATTTACGAAAAATATCTATTTTTATATACAAATTTATTGAAGAAATACGACCATTAAATGGATATTTGATGGAAGATACCATCAACAATTCTACATCAATTCGATTATTCAGTTTTCGACTACAGGGCCAAATAGTTTTTAATCCTTGCTGGGCAAAACACTTTCTAGCCCTTTTGGTCCTTTCATTTAGAATAAGGCTCTTTTACTGACAAAGAATAATTTCATATACACCTAACCTTCTATCATGTAAGATTTTTTGAAATTCCCACTAATTTTTTAGAAATTCTGATTAGAAAAGCTCGAAAATTGTATTATAGGCAACACGATATACTCTCTCTACCCCAAGAGACGCAATCTTGGTTGCATTTAAAATAATTCAGACGCTACGACGAAATTTTGCATTAGGCTTGTGGACCCCGGAAAACTTCATTGAAACTTCTTGTTTTGTAACAACTAACTTGTTTTAGTTGCAGAATTTTCATCTACACGAAGAGATTTTTATCTTCCAACTAAGCTATTATTTGAAACGCTAAAAATTCGCGCCACATAAAGAGTCTGCGCATTGTGGAGAGCTGATTTGACATTTAGCCGCTCCTGATTTGACAAATTGAGGTTAAGTACACCTAACCTAAGATTATTATAAATTGTATTTTTTCGAAAAAGGCAATAATAATTCCAAAAATAATTTAAAAATGTGTGATAAAGACGATTTGGATAAATCAATCGATATTGTTACAGATCAAGAACAGGAGTATGCACAAAGTGCTCTAACTGAATTTAAAAAGTTCGTCAAACATTTACAAAATTGCAACAAAATTTTCTAAACAAGTCTCTTATTTTTAGGAAAAATTACAATTCAGCTTTACAATTTATTAGTAAATTAGATACTAGAACAAATGATTTTAAAGTGGCACACAATCGAGCATTAGTCGAATACTTTAAAGGTGATTGTAAGAGAACGGAAACATTTCAAAAGAATTTAACAAATATTTGCAATCAATTTCGTATAAAATTAGAAAAACTCGATGATGTTGATCAATGTATTATCCATTATAATCAGGCTATTCTATATTATCATCAACGGCAATATACTGAAGCTATACAGATTATGGATCGTGTTTATAAGTTTATTGAACCTATGGGTATGTCGTTATTTATTGTTTCCTTGAAACTTTTCATTATTGAATCATAAATTTTAGATGAAAATTTGGCAAAACAGGTCGGTTTATTTCATATTGAATTACAATTGTGTGTAAGACAACCAGAAAAGGCGTTAAGTTTAATTAGTTATTTAGAAAATCAATTGATTAATGGTACACCTAACATAAAATTATTAGGAAAAGTTGAAAAAGTTGAGAAAGATAAGAAGGTTTTATTGAATTTATTACGCAAATATTGTAACTTGTTCAATTTAAAATATTTCTGTTTTTAGAGTCAGTCTCCTCCAGATCCTGTTACTGAAGAATTCAAGAAAAAACTACTAAATTATAAAATTCGTTGTTATTTAATGAATCACAGTTTGGAAACTGCTACAAACGAATTGCAAATATTATCAAAGGATAAATCGGTGTGTATATATTCGTATAATAGGATATTGTGAGTTAGATCAGTGTTTTTCTTACTTCTTTATGGTCCAGAATTTTTGACTTCATTATTTCTTCAATTTGGTGCATTTGATACTATTTTTCTTTCTTTTAGAATATCAACGCTTTATTTATGTCTGCCAATCTAGAATATTTGAAAGGTAATTTTATTGAAGCTCAAAAAATCTTAGCTTCAATTAAACCTGATGCTCTATTATATAAGTAAGTTTAATGTTTTTATAATCATTTCGCGTGCAAAAAAAAAACTTTGCTGCTTTTTTTCCAGTGAATGTGGCGAATCGTCAACTATTTTATTTTATAATAATATTGGAATTATACATCACGCTATGGGAAAACCGAACTTAGCTTGTCATTATTTTCAAACAGCATTAAAAGAAGATTTAGCTAATGCTAGTAACACAAAAAAAGACACCAGTAATTAACTGTTTTTTTGTTGTTGATTTTTTTATTGATCAATTCATTTTTAGATGAGAAACCTTTATATATTTTGGGTGGTTCTAAGTATCATGAATTAATGTATAATCTTGGTATTGCACTATTGCATGCGAAAAAACCGAATCAAGCATTTGATTGTTTAATAATTGCGGTAAGAAGATATCATCGAAATTCAAGATTATGGATGAGATTAGCTGAATGTTGTATAATGGTAAATAAAGAATCGAATGAGATCGATTTCGATATACAGAAGAAACAAAAAGAATTAGTTGTGGATGTTGTTGGTTCTAAAGATAAACAAAAAGTCATTTTAACAACAAGCTTATCAAAAGATAAAAAATACAGGTTAATTTCAAGCATTTTTTGTTTGATTGTATTTAAATTGGGACAATTTTCAGTTGTGAAAGTCAATCATATGCTGTTCCTGTACCATCATTAGAATTTGCATCATTGTGTCTACGAAATGCTTATAATTTATTACCATCTGATACAACATCATCACCAGTACCATTATTTCTTATACCAGGTGTACCACCACCTGTACCATCACATAGTCCTGGTCCAGCACCATCATCACCATTATCAACAGATAGTGTAACCAGTTTACGTAATAGTATTTTAGCAGCAAGTGCTTATGTTTCTTTATGTTTGGGTGATTATATTTTAGCATTAGAACATGCTCAGGATCTTTTAAATCAACCTCGATTATCTGGCGTTCATAAGTATTATAAACAGTTTGATATTTTTAGTATTTTTTATGATAAAAACCATTTTTTTTTTAAGGCTATTAGGTCACCTGTACAGTGCTGAAGCTTTAGTTCTATTAGATAAAATCTCGGAAGCATTAGAACATTTAAATCCGGAGAACGTTAAGGATATCGATTTCGAATTACCGGTAGATAAAGATAATTGTAGTGAGGAAATTAAATTGAAGACAACACCACCTACAAGTATAAACTAATATTTGTTATCTATAAAATCGAATTGTTAATTTTTATTATTATTTATTGTTATTTTATAGAATGGTTTCCATCGAATCTAACTTGTGCACATGCAACAATGCAATATAATATTGCAGTAGCTAAAACAATACGAGGGCAATTAGATGATGCTATAGCTTTATTGAAACAAGTCTGGCAAATGAATGGTAAATGTAAAGTGCCTGGACATATAATCATGTTGGTTTTATACATAGAATTGCAATTAGGTAACTATAGTTTTATCTACAATGAAAATCATAGGTATTTGTATTCACGTCAGTGTTGGATGAAATAACATTAAAAAAATATAGAGAATTTAAATAAATTAGTACATGTTGTCCAGTTTTCGACGTGAGTGCAAAACCTTCTGGTTTTTATATAAATTTATTATCATAGTGCCGTTTTTGTAATGCAACGTGTTTTATTTCCAAAAAATCTGATAGGGTCCCCTTTTGTTGAGGCGTAACTTGTAGCAACTTGAAGAAAGTTCTGTTTATTCATAAAAAAACTATCAATGACTCCAGTATTTCTTTGAATTGCCTAGTAATTTGTTTCTAGACGACAATCTTCAAAAAAACTTGTTTGAAATCACAGGCGAATCTGTACCGTTCTGGATAAATATAATTTATCACTGTCCAGAGACTAATGATCTGTACTTTCTGGGATGTTTAAAGGTGATGAGGTGTAATAAATACAATCGTCAGTACTAAATTATCACTAGCACCATGTATCGTCTATTTTTCTTTTCTTTTGTGACAATATGAGACTACCTAGTTGTGTCAGTGAAAAATTAACCGAATTAAGTGAATTTTATGCGACATGTGTTCACGAATGATTTTTTCTTCTGTAAACAATAAAACTGTTGTCAATCATTTTTAATTATTTTTCTGTGGAGGGAAAAAACACTAATCGATAAAAACCAATTTTTGGCCAGGAAACGACATCCTTTCTTTTTAATTAAAGGAAGTTGTTCAGTGAAAACTTTTGGAGAGAAACGATATAGGCTTAATCTTAGTAATTAGACATTATCTCTAATGGCAATCCATTGTATGTCTGTTTTTTCTTTAGGGATCACAATGATGAATTTATATTTTCCATCACAAAAATTGAAATTCACTAGATGATATTAATTACAATAGGGTATAAATAAATACCGGTTATCCTCCTTGTTGTAACTAATTGTAAGTAAAAAGTCTATATTGAGAAGACAAATTCAATTAAAAAAATGATAATATTTGAAGGCAAGTAATATTAATAATTGAAAAGATACGGAAGAATAAACAAGACAACCGGAAGGGTTTGTACACCCGATAAAAATCAATATTGGGGAGAAATCTATTGATAATTTGTAAATACTCTTGTTTCCAATTCCACGTTAGATGCACAGTTTAAGGAACGTTTTTTTTTTTAATAAAAAATGTATATTCAGAAAAATAATATTCGAAAATTGTAATATTTCATAATGAACACTGACAGAACATCTCCCTCTTCTAGTGAATTTTATTGACATTTTTACATCGAGTTTTAAATAAATAACGGCAAATTTGATTTGATATTCTGAATATATGTAGGTATAGGGTGTCTTCCTGAAAAACGTTTTCGTCATTCATTCATTATATTTATAGTAAGATAGAAGACTTCTTTTCAGAGGACCGAATTCTTCTTATCTTGTGTCGTGACTGTCACTTTCTGCACCATTATAGACGTTCCTCTTATCAAATTGCGCCCGAATTCCCTGGTTGCGGTACGGTCACCCCTCAACCGTGTCTTCGTCGGGGTTCATTTCATTCGACTGTATCGAACCGTCTACATGTTAGAGAGGTCCCTCAATCTCGTCAAATCCTGAAAAGGGGTGTCCCTTCGGGTTATATGACCGAAAAATTTTAATATATTGGTCCTGATGGAGATAGGGAGTTATGTGTGATTTTCGGATCATTAGTTTTGTGTGTAAACTACACTAAATGTGTATTGAAACTGAAAGTATTGATGCTCGAATTTGTTCTAAAATTCGGTCAGTAAATATCAATATAAAGGGAATATTTTTCGTTATTGCATTAGCGAAAGAATGGATGAAGTCTTTCATTTTCTTCGATATTATTAAAATTTATATTGCAAATTCATGCTTCAATATAGTTTGAACAATGGCCATAAAAATAATTTTATCTGACAATGAATATTTTTTTAATATATTCGGTATCCGGTTCTGTAATTTTTTTTTGTGTGGAAGTAGGTACTTCCCTTTTTACTTCATTTTTTCTCTATATTTAACATTAATAATCACTCTGGGGGATTACTTCCCACTTAAATATTCTCATAATTACGTTGCATTAGAAGAAAAAGGGTGGCACTTAATTAAAAAAATAAAATAAAATAAAATTCTTTTCAGGTCATCCGGAACCGGCAAGGAACTTAATTAAACAAAATTTAAATCACTGTAAAATGACGTATTAAGAATTATGAAACGAAAATTTTTTAATAAAAATAGTTAGAGATAATTTAGAAATTTTTTGTTAATTATTTTTAACATCCATTTATGATTATATAAGATTGGGTACAAAAAAACCTTTAGCAAAAAAAACATTTTATTCAACAATTTAAAATTTTTATAAAATTACATTAAAACTCATGTGAAGGTTAAAATCTTAAAATTGATCATGGAAATACAAAAATAATTGATAATTACAGTTTTTTTTTTATATTACCAAAAATAATTTCTACTAACAAGTATTTGCAACAATTATCGATTATTTATTGATTACATCTTATTAAACATCTACTAATTAACGCAGATTGAAGGAAACAAATTGGTTTGGTCGTATACATCATTGTTACGTATATAAGTATAGTTTTTTGTTGGGATTTTTTGAACTAATTGAAGTTTTTTACCACCGTACAACCGAAACAAAGCCGAGATTCGGGCGGGAATTGAACCCATATCGCTTTCAATTCCCGCTCGAGGCACGGACTTTTTTCGGTTGTATGGTGGTAATGGACCCCAATTAGTCCAAAAACTCCCAACATATATTCCCAGAGCTGTAACTAGCCTATGGCCCCTACGATAGGCGCCAAAAACCTAAAGAAGTATTTTTTATTTTTTTTGAATTCCCTGGCCATAGACGCCAAAATTCCTAGTTACGGCTCTGATTATATTCCCATCGTGGATTTTCTCTAATTAATCCTATATATTTTTTTGTTTTTCGAAAATTGAACGGCATAAATCACAGAAGATCGTATTAATTAACGAATATAAATAATAAAGTGTGCATATTTTACAAATGTACAGTCAGAAAATATATAGTTTTTTTCCAGTTACACAGCCTTAGCCCAAAATACTAACAATATAATGTACGTATGTTTATTAAAAAACAAAAATTCAATAACAACAAAACATTTAATTGTTAAACATAAGAAAAAGCTTTGATCTATTCAAATACAACGTACGAATTTGTATTCCAAAAATATTGCATTAAATGGGTATATCTATATTTTTTAATTTAATTTACAAAAATATCTTGTAACATCAAAACATTTACTTTTTGGCAGTTTTCATAAGAAAATCCAATTCAATTTATCTTTTTTGTTAGAAGAGAATTATATATCGAATCAATTTCCAGTACCTAATTTTATTTTATAATAATACATTTATCGTTTATATGATGTTTACACTTTTTTTTTGTTGAAACTTGGTTACTTACACTTGTCGTTTCTCTCGAGAAAAATTGTTCATTTGGTGAGAATTTTATGTGGGACTCATTTTGGTGAAATCGAGTGTTTCTTATGTGACACGGGGAGAACATCGTGCAGTAGCCCTATATATTACAGTACCCTTGTAACAAACTAGGAAATAGGATTTTGGTAGTACGAAGATGAATGAGAGAATGAGAAGATCAATCAATTTAAGTAATTTCTGTTATAATTCTCAAAGTGCATCAATTTATTTAGGGTTTTTTAAAAAATTCTTATAACTTCAAACGCAAGTGTGTGCAGGGCCGCGCCAGGTGTTCTAGTCAAAGCTTGGCGCCGCTAGAAAACTAGGATTCAAAAATAACAAGCACCTACATATTCATAGCGTACACCAGTGCAGGACCGGACTGGCTTACTTTGACCCCGGAGGAATTTATAACAAATAAGACATCTCTTCAGTTGGTAATAAAAACAAGTTGGTCAGAGTTTATATGTTCCATACAAACTCAAATGAAACGTTTGTCGTTAGGCATCCCTTTGATGGGGGCCGCTAAAATTATCTTAAAAGATTATCAGTAAATGAAAGTTACCTTGCAAAACTATGCATCCAATTCATAATTGTTCAGTTGCAATAAGAAAGAAAAAAACGTTTCATTGATAAAACTTCCACTTACCTGAAGCGATAATATGGATCGATGAACTCTCCTCGAATTGCAGTGATTAGCAATCTAACATTACCATTGACAATAAATTATAATTAACTACAATATTAATTAACACTGTTAAAGCACGTCCGTCAAAGATTACAATAAAAAAATCACCAATATCACAACAAGTAAAGTTACGCGGTAAAACAAGAATATTATCAACAGTAATATCACAAGAGTGAGTGATATTGTCAAAAAAAAGTTAATAATAACTTCAAAAGTACCACCCGAACGTATCATCACTTTTTAGACACAATCTGATATATAGACAAAATCAACTGAAACAATAATATGCATGGGTTGGTACTACCCACCTGTCATAATGAAATAATAATAATAATGATAATAATCGAGAAGTTTGGCGCGTTGTACCGGGTACATTTATTTTTTTTTGTGATAGTGGTGATATTTTCGGTGTCGGGTGGATATACTTTACAGTGTTAATTAATAGTTAATTGTTGATAATTTATTGTGAATGGTAATGTTAGATTGCTGCTTATTGGAAGTCGAAGAAAGTTCATCGACCCATATCATCGGACCAGGTAAGTGAAACTCTATTGGAGGCCCTGAACAGGGGCGGACCGTTAACTTTGAAAGCCCTACACTAACCCAAATTAACTCAAGTTTGGATTAGTTGTTGCGATTCATTCGCCATGTGGTCGAGAAAATGTTTTTTTTTTACACCTTTTTAAATAGGAAAATTCATTGGCAATTGAAGAACATTTTTATTTGATTTAATGCACTTGGATATACAAACTTTTATTTTTTTGACCGCGAAGGCGGCAATTTGTCTGATCGGGGACCTCGGCTGTAGCCCATAAAGACCATGCCCATATCCGCCCTTGGCGTTGAAATTTAGGCTTCATCAGTTTAAGGGCCGGACTGACGTACTTTGGCCCCGGGGCAATTTATATGAAAATAAGATATCTCGTAAAAGACTATCCCCAAAGCTATTTGGTCCCCAAAAATCCATTTTCCATGGGAGAAATCTCCCCATATCCTCCCTGTCCAGTCCGTCCATGCTGATATGGATCTTCACTGCATGACATTTTTGTCAGCATAGGAAATTAATTAATAATGTGATACCGAGACCAACTTGAACAGGGCCGAAATGGCTTACCTTGGCCCCGGGGAAATTTACAAGAAAAAATTTCTTAAAGGATTATCGGTGACCCCCTCAAATGCTATTTGGCCTCGGGTAAAATCCCCCCTATGTTCCCTGTGCCTAGTCCAGCCCTGCGCCAGTGTTTGTCAACTTTCCGATTGTGATATCAAAAACTCAATGTTATTAACATACTTATTTAATGATTAACGGAGCATTGCTGGTCCCCTGTCGTCACAGAGCACCGGTAATATCTCCCGGAACATCAATGTTCGGCGGAGCAGATCTATACCATAATTGAAAGATTATGGTACCTAATTATTCGGAAATTTAGTAACTCAGTATCAATGTTATCGGTGTAATATAATATTCAAGGAGAATTCTAGTTTAGTATAAATGGAAGACAAGTTTCAGCAACAAAGTTTTATAAACATATCACATTCGATTTTAATTTACAGAAATATCGTTAGATTTTCAGAGAAAATCAATCAGGTACCAAAACACATTTTCGATTAATCTATTATTTTTAATTTTAAAGGAATATTCCAATTTAAATTACATCACAGTTTCAGTGATTTCTAGTTCAGTCATTTCAGTTGTTAATTCACTAAAATCGACCAATGATGAACCAGATATATCATCAAAATCGTGGCTCTTATTGAAGCCACTGATCTCCTTATTTCAGGTAGCTGTTGTAACAATCCATCTTCTAGCATTATATTGTGCAACATATGGCCGTTGTGGTAAACGTGATGTATATCGAGTACCATTCGATTTGGTGCTGTTACAGAATGACCATCTCGAAAATGGTCGCAGTGATGTACTTTGGGCCTCACCTGAAGAGTTACTCGCACTATTACCTAGGTTCAAAGCAAAACAAAAGAAAACTTCAAGCAACATATAACGGCAAACACGAATAAATTATAAGAGCTAAAAATTCAACAAATAAAAGTAAAATAGAACCCAAAAAAAAACACTAATTACCCGAGCTATATTTCTATAAAATATGAAACATTGAACATTACCTCCTGTTGCTGATTTATAGTTTTTACTGGATGCTGTGCAATGTCTTAACAGTAGACGGGGTAGTTCGCGATTAAAAGCCAAATAAATCCATGGATTGACACAGCTGTTGAGACTGTAGAGAAGGGTCAGGATGACAAACACTGAACCTGTAACGAAAATTCACTTTATTACTATACGTGGTTGTAATTAAAAGTTTTTGTCCGGGGACGGACTCACTTGACTGAGTCATAAAAGTAATATAGTGGAATTTTATTGAAGGAAAAAAAACGGAAGTTTGTCAAATCTACATCTTCCAAGAGTTAAATTAATTGTCCATGTAGCATTTGTAACGTCCCCGATTTTGGAAACACAAGAGATATTGATAATTGAATTTTGCATCCCTAATCACTGTCCAAAATCGAATAGAGCATCATAGCTGATTTATTATTTGAACCCACGCAATTTGTTGTTAGCTGATTAAAGGTTCAGCATTTCTAACAATAATAATAGAAGCATAATACGTTTGTTTTCTATTACTAATGTACATATATTCTCCTTTTTAATATACCTCCTAATATTATATATTAGTAGTATTCGATAACACTTATTGTTAATATTTAGAACACGAACTCCTTAAAGTGATTTTTATTTAAATTATGTTTACAGAGCATTTTACTGTTTCAATATGTAATACATTGGCAGGATATTGAATTTATACATTGTTTCCCTTAAAGAGAATAAAATTACTTATATGCGTCACAGGATACGAATATAATAAGCGACCTTAATAATATAAAATAGTTCTCAATTTTATACCGAAATACTCTGATATGTATAGTTAAGGTTTCAGCTGTATGCTTGTTTGAATTGCGCAAACTGATTCCTACAGTTCTGACTGATTGTGAGAAATTGTGGTATACGCAATACGTGTCAGGATGTGAAAGAAAATAACTGAATATAGGTTCTTTTATTCATACAAAAAACGTTTTGATCCACTTTTAGTTCTTTCAAATAACTGCATCAATCAGTTCATACAGCTATGGATATCAAAAAAAAAAGCTTGACGTGTGGATAGAGCTTTAGATGCAGGATACTTTGTGGTCATGTCACGCTGGAACGAGGTCAATCTGTAGATGTATTTTGTCTCGAATCGCTTTGTTGGTGTTCATTTCAGTCAACAATAACTCGAACACAAGAAATTCTGAACTTAATATGACGTCAAAGTATATACCTCCAGTAGACGGTCCAAATTGAACCAATCAATAAAACAGACAACAAAAAAAAACGACTTTTAAGAACACCTCACTTTGATGGTAATTACTCTTACTTATGTAAGCATATTCATTATTCTCGTTTAGATATTATTTAAACAAATTTGTGCTCATTAAGTCTAGACGAATTTTCATGAAAATATCTCTTTTAGGGCTTTACTTTGTACTGGAAATTTTCTACTTGAGTAGATTAATATTATTCAACTACTGTACCTATCTATGCTAACACTAATGTAGTAGATTTACTACTATACGTTTACTGAAATCAAATTTACTCATTCAGACTAGAATTATTAATGGAGGACAAGTCATGACATTTCTGAACTTATAAGTGTGCCATTTGTAAAGAAGGATCTAATCCATGCTTGAATTAAATTTGCCTAAATATTAAATTCGTAAGGTGAATGATGTGCTCTTGTTTAGGGTTACACAAAAATGCAAATCACTTTTACTTTGGTGTGCCTATAGTATCACTAATTAATAGCAATCTATTTATCATAAAATAAAATTTTACGAATTTTCTGAGTTCAAGAAGTAAATAAGCAAACGTATTATAGATATTTCAACTTTTGAACATAATTCCTTTTCGTTGTCGAATTTTATCCGAAGAAAAATAGCATTAATAAATGTAAAAATGAGCACAACGGAAATTACAAAGCGATTTAGAAGTACTTGACATTTGTTCTTTCTGATAATGGCATGTCAATAGGTTGTAGTAATGATGGTCTCATTAAAAAGGAGTTTTTTTCTGCTTAACATATTTATTAAACATTGTAGGATCGTTGTATTGAAAATTTAAAATTGCTTAGATTGTTTCAGTATATTTAATGTATTTTAACGTTTAATTAACGGCTGAAATTGGCGGTTATTGAATTACAAGTCGTATAAAACCAAATTGATCTTATTCGTATTATTCTCATGCAGTGGCGGATCTAGGCATTTAGGGGCACTGAAACTTATGTTTTGTAAGAGGCCCACTCAATGACGTAAGTACAACAAAAGAAAGACAGATTGTATTACCAAGCTTAAGCTTCAGGGGGTCCTGAAGCTTAATCAACGCGATCAATTTGTTTATTTTTCCGTTTAAACCATCATTTTACCAATATCACTGATCCGTGAACTGATACATCGTCAGTACCCTTGGTTCAGTCTTGCCAAGAATGATGTTCACCTTGCTATTGCTTATTATTTCTAAATTCTACTTTATTGTAATTAGGCACCAGGGGCCTCCGAGGCCGGGGGCCCTGAAGCTTAAGCTAAGTTATCGGGTATAAGCAACAATTAAATAAAGTACTAGTTAAGATAACTAGTTTTATCTATTGATTTTAATTTAGAATGGAGATAAAGTACGTGAAGTGGATCGTAGAAAAATAAAAAAACCAAATATAAACGAAAACCTGAAAAACATTAATCAACAACCAAGCATGAAATCGTTAAGTAATAGAACTAAGTTTTATGTAATAATTAAGAGACATGAAGATTATTCCAAACCATTAACTATCATAATTACTACTTTTATACAGTAATTCGCTTTATTGTTATGATAAATGTTTCAGATGACATTTTTCAATTTCAGTTATACTGAAATTCAACAAACACATTTGAAAGTGATAAGTTGTTTATCTGATTTCTCTCTCTCTATTTTCAAGTATACTTGAGATGTTGTTTTTCAAGAGAATTCCAAAGAAAATTTTTCTATAAAGCATTTTATATGAGTTCCTATCGTTTGCAGTTGTGGATAATAATAATAAGACATCGACCGTAAGATGTAACGCAAAAGAAGGCTTTTTGTGATTTATAAATGATAAATTTACTATAATTAAAGTACACATTTCTAAAAGTATGAATAATTTTGAGTGTCCCTTATTCTCCTGAAACTTAATGAAAAAAGTCAATAACGGTAGGAAGTTTGACATAAATATGGTCAATCCTCGCATTAGAAATGAATGTAAACGAAGTTGCCAAAAAGTTTCTCCATTTATTTTGCTTTTAATCAGAAGGTGGAAAGATTTAAAGTAAACTGAAGAAAAGTGAGAGAAAAAATGTTTTTCCAAAAACTGAATAGTATCTATATAATACTCGTATGTGAGAGACAGGAAGAAAACATTTATTTTATTGAGAAAATTGTTGACAGAAAAAGTTTCTTTAAAAATTACCAGACAAAAAAAAAGCTGTGCGGAGATATCATCGTAAATAGTGACGAAACAAAAAACTCTTCCAATAAATAATAGCCAACAATTTAAAACGATTCAACTTAGAAACGATAAACGTCGAAACGAAGTTCTTATTTTTTTTATTGAAGAAGAAAAAGAAATGTTTCCTGTAATTTATTCCACTGTCACTTGAATATGTTATGTGACAAAAATTCGGGTGGAATAAACTTTTGTAACACAAAAACAAGAAAATGGAAACAATAGAACGGGAAAGAATCCAATCATATGTATATGATGTTATTCAACAAAAAGCCGAAACTGTCATGTCTTTGTATTTGTAATTGAATTTTTATTTTTTTGGATAAATACCCAACATAATCGATAGATGTTTTCCTTTTGCTATCCTTCATTGAATCCTTGACTATCAATCAAATTTATTTCAGGAACAGACATGCCAACACAATTGCGTATTCTCCAAAATTTATCACAACCGATTTCTAATTGATAGCAACGAATATGTTGTTGAAGTAATAAGCTAGCAACAAGTGAAAAGGTTATCCCATTTAATATTCAATAGTAAATTTTTTATTTCGTTAGAGAACAAGTTGTTAAGTTGTTTTTTTACGAGTCACTGAATAAAGTAATACGATTAAATTTCATTACTGTAAACAGTCTATATATCCATGTTTATGAAACATTGATTCTTACAAGGCTTATAGGTAGTAAACTAAAAAAAATTACTATGTACTACTATGTATGTACTATGGTACGGTATGGTATAGTGCATGGTATGGTATGATATAGTGCATGGTATGGTATAGTGCATGGTATAGTGCAAGGTATGGTATGGTATGGTATGGTATGGTATGGTATGGTATGGTATGGTATGGTATGGTATGATATAGTGCATGGTATGGTATGGTATAGTGCATGGTATAGTGCAAGGTATGGTATGGTATGGTATGGTATGATATGGTATAGTGCAGAGGTGGGGAACCTTTTTACCATTAGAGGCCACATTGAAATGAGGCAGTAATAAAGGAGGCCGCTATAATTCATACCGTTCTTTATTTAATTATATTAATTTTCAAATTGTCATAATCTATATAATTGAATATTAACCTGTGTTAGCGCACTGTGTAAGTATGCAACATACAACGGGCGCGCACTCTCGCAATAGCACGGGTTTATATGTATTGTAAGGACGTCTTCATACGTCCTACCCGTTCCCGATATTGTTTAGGTTTGACGCATTTATACGTCCCGCTCGGTTAACAGGTTAATTAATACAAGAGCTAGCTCTCATGGAGGCCGCACAAGAAACTCCAGGCCGCGCGTTCCCCACCTCTGGTATAGTGCATGGTATGGTATAGTGCATGGTATGGTATGGTATGGTATGGTATGGTATGGTATGGTATAGTGCATGGTATGGTATGATATAGTGCATGGTATGGTATAGTGCATGGTATAGTGCAAGGTATGGTATGGTATGGTATGGTATAGTGCATGGTATGGTATGATATAGTGCATGGTATGGTATAGTGCATGGTATAGTGCAAGGTATGGTATGGTATGGTATGGTATAGTGCATGGTATGGTATGGTATAGTGCATGGTATGGTATATACACAACTTAATTTCTCTCATTGTCAGAAGATGTAACAAGCTTTTTCTATTCCATTTTTAAACCAAACTATTTTCATTTTCTTTTACTGTTTGTAAAGCTTTAACAACACAACGATGACAACTTACCTTCTAAGAAAGGATTCTCTGGGTCCCATGTGGCCCACAACTGTGCTAAAATAAATGGCGACGAACACACAATATACATTACAATCACAGCTATAGTTTGTTTCACTGTATTAATTTTAGCACGTGATATTAACGGTGTACGTTTTCCTGATTTTTGTGAACTACGTGGTCGTAAACTGGATTCAGAACTGTGCCATATTTCACTACATATCGATGTATATGTTACAATTAGTACGATTAGTGGTACTATGAAGACGGATATGCTATACCTGCCAACAGATAAATAATAGATAAATCAATACATCAAGCTTGTTTTATATTTCTAATAGAGAAGTGAAACCTATTTACCATGTCACGTAGGCTTTTGCACCCCAGGGCTCCTCAAAAACCGCCCAGCAATCATAAATGCCGTCTCCTAGTTCCTTATAGCGGAAGATGAACAACTGGAAAGTTTTCAAGAATTATTTGCCAATTCGAAATTCACACGACCAGTCCTTGGGGAGTTAGAATTTTTATATGATTCTTTTTGTTCCAGATTTGTTATTTACGGTTCACTTGGTATAAGAATATTTAATCTTTCGTAAAGTTTTAAGTTAAAAAAGATGGTTATCACGAATATTAAATTTTCACGTTACTGCAATTCCATGTAAATATTCATTATTGTTGTAATTTAAGGCAATTTTATGGTGACCTTTATGATCTTCTCTCTGAAATTTTCCTCTTATTTCTGTTTTTAAATTGATAATATTTGACATATTGATATTAATTAAAAAGACACATGGTATTAGGTTGGTTGAAGAGATTAGGATGAATTCACATGGTAACAAGGGTTTTAATCCGATATAACACAACCGGCAGGCATACAACGACCTATGAGGGATTAATCCTATAGTATATAGTCTAATATAACAAAATTTCGAACAATGAAAGTCGATATGCTTAAGACAGGAACTCCTTAGGGGGTTATTTCGTTGATTTGGGAGATAATTCAAAATATTCAATATTTCAATAAGATTTTTTTCTTAGATATTATTTGATATAATTGTTTATAGATTATTTATTATTGTATACCTATATGTGATAAATATTGAAAGTGTAAGGTCAAATGTAATCGATTTTGCCTTACTTTGAAAGTTCTATTTATTATTTAATAAAAACGATGTCAGCTCGAAATGTATGTAATCTTTTCCATTTCAAAACAAAAGCTGTCGATTACTTAAAGTAGCTCCTCAAACATACCAGAAATGTTAAAAAAGAAAGGCAAAGTTGAATTCTATGTAAATTTTCTGGGGAGAAAATGACAATCACAGTACGTAGTTAAGATACAATTCCCCGGCGCATCCACCATTTTTGCACCCACGCGCAAAAAATACTCTTTAGGAGTTTTAACATTTCATTACACTGAAATACGTTTCTTTGTTATAATTTTAATATTATTAAAATATATTATGATGTTAGAACTGTATTTTCTGCAGGCTAACATAATTTATTATTATTAAATACATACATATACGAATTATTCTCTTTAAACAAGGGGTTTAGTCAAGTTATTATCCAAAATTCAAACTTACGTTAGGGGATTAGATTGAGATTATCAATGTGATAAATATTTGGAGATCAATTTAGTTATATTATTATTATATAATTTACTAGAGTCAACGATTTTTTTATGTTTCTGAGATAACACGATTTGTTTTGGATAGGTTTGAATTACAGCAGTGAAGGAAATGTCAGGACTTCATCCGTAAATTTTTAATGAAAAGTTTCTTGTTCATTAATGCCTACGTTTTTGTTTATACGTATTGTACTGGTTTCTGTTGATGAGATAATAATCAGAAACGAAAGATCTTCTTACTCTTTCAACATTACAAAACTGAAGCTTTTATTGTACAACTAACTGAAAACAACAAGGGTGTTGAATCCAGAAAGTTAAAGGACAACAAGGTCATTTGACACAGAAATAGCATCAATAATAGTAACTTTCATCTCCAATTCTGAACCGTAGTGCTATTATTAACCGCCCTGCAGCATTTACTACTTTTTTTTTTATGAAACTCTTTTTCTATTTTAAGACGAATCTACTATGTCCAAATACAGGTGAATTTATCTCTGTTCAATCTCCGAAAAAGCTAGATTGCATCTCGTAGAAAAAGAACATGAAATATTCAACTGTAGGACTTTTTTTTGTCGTTTTTGTCTATTTGTAGCTGCATTATGATACGGAATCCATCATTCTTGTTTTATCTTTTATCTTTGTGCTGGCAGCTTTTAATGGTTCAAAGGAGCAAAAACTTATTGCACAAAAGGCGCAAAGAAGACCTCCCCCTCCACCCAAATATAAATTAGTTCCTTTTAGTTATTGTTATTGATCTAGGAAGAAGCAGCAGTGAAAGGAAGTTTTTAGAAAAAAGTTCTAACTTTCGATAAATCACAGCTGGTGTCTTAAGTTTTAATTGTTAAACGAGAATTTTCGGTGTTGCTTGACTTGAGTAATTTAGTGTATTTATTCAGTCTTATTTCACTTTTATTTCTGCCAATTGCACAAATACGTATAATCAGAATTTTGTCAAAAATACAAAAATATCTTAAATGATATTTTTTCCCAATTCAGTTACAATCAAATAGATCAATCATTTCCAGTTCTCTACATTTGTACTCAATGCAAGTCAATTATATCGCTAAATCCTAAGGGATTGTCATTCACATCAATCGAGTTCCTTTCATATGTTTCATTTTCTCGTCTTGTTCGTTTGTCTAACTGGAATTAAACAAAAATTCTCTTCCAAATATTGAAAGATGCAAGGAAACAGTTGACACTGTGATTTTTATATCATTCTTCCAAAATACATTCAGCCCTTCTAGCTCCATACATTTTATTTAAGCTAGGCAAGATTTATTTAAGGCTAGATACAAGCTTAGTTGTCGTAGCCTTGCTATTGATATGTCGGCTTGAAATACTTATGTCACAGTCGAAAATCTAATTCAATTTCTATGGTTCTAAATAGAAGATAAAGTGTCTGTCTGACATAAAAAAAGAAACATAGTAGAATGTCTTGTTTTTGGTCTTTAGTGAATTATTTATCACAACGAAAGAAACTAATATAAAATATGAATTGAACAGTGGTATCTAAAAAAAAAAATCAGTTTGATAGAGCCCACATGGGAGGCGATAGACTCTACAAATAATCACTTATCTATTCGAAACGACAAATTTGTGATGGGCCACAAATAGTCTATTCATTGTCAGTTTCCTTTATAGATTGTCGACAAATTAAATGAGCACTAACAATAAAACTCTTTACCAATCAAAACAATAGTACATTTACTCGAAAGGTTTATACGACGTTTTATTGTTTAAAGGAGTGCTCTTATAGTCCAAAGCAATGGTATTTATTGATTGTTTAAAGAAAATGGAGTTTTTTTTTAGAAGTTTCCAATAAAAATTCGTTGCTTCTCAACAAATTGAAAGCTTTACTGTTGAAAACGGAGGACATTTTTTAGTGCTTTCTGTAAAATAGTGTTTTAAAGTTGGTTCGATATTTGGGTTCTAAGAAACGAAAAAACTAGTATTGCACTAAAACTGACCTAAAATATAAAACAGAAGCTATAATCTTTAGAATTAAATGAGAAGGAAATACATTTCAGACGTTGACATTAACTATTCGAAGGATTTAACCAAGTCATTAACGGAATTGTGAAGACTTTCCTCTGTCGCCTAATTACCTTGCGCTAAAAAGCAGCAAAAATTGATTTTGTGGAAATGTTTTATCAATTAAAATGGACAGTCTTATTATATAATGACTGTATAGTGGAGAAGGTTATGCTTAATTGGACCAGATTGGCCTTTTAGGAATTAATAAAGGTTAATTAAGCATTTCTTTGAAGGTGTTTTTGTGAGACAAATTAATGAGTGAAAATGAAAATTTAAGAAAATTTTCAACAAACAAATACATAACAGATTATATAGAAATGAAAGCAAGTCTAGACATGAAAATGGAACAAATAGAAATACCACCTGAGGTAAACATAAATAACTTGAACAAAATCTTGTTTTCGGATTAGTTCACATTCAAAATAAACCAAATGAGATGCAAAACATGTTCGTACTATCAGTAGAGTTACTCTATGTACATATTATGTGAGAATCCACAACACTGAAAGCGGTTTTGAACTTCTATCACTGAAAAAATTGACATTAATATTATGGAATTAGTTATTTCCACAGTTTGTAATACTGTTTGACTTTATAGGATGGTGACAAAGTTCTAAAATTCAATTACTTAGTTTAGTTTTTAGCCAATTACTTAATTACTATAATTGTTATTACAAAAAATCAGAAAGTTCCATGGAAAAATATACGTCACAATCGAACTGTCTGCAATCCCTAAGTGTAAATCTATTGAACAGATAAGATAACAATTTGATGAGTTTATGTGCAAGAAGAACAAAGAAAAAGAGCAAGAGTTTGCCTTTCTAGAAACCCGAAGGAATTAGTATTTCTTGAGGGAAGATTCATACCCACAAGGAAATTGGAATTGGTTTCGTCATCATTCTAGGTTTCCTTGTGAAAACTTTCGGTTAGTGCAACTGTGGAGAACAAGAAAAGACTATGAAGAACCGCTTCTGTAATATTGATTCTTATTCTTGTATTATTTATTAAACATGATTTTAATCTAATTGTTCGTCGTTTATTATGGTAAATGATATTTAGTGACAAAACGACAGTAATGGTTGGTTATTTGAAAAAGACGTTTTCATTTTATTTATCTGAAACTTGAACAGAAGAATTGTGTCAAGAGGAAAACCAATACAATTTATAAAAGACTTCAATACGACGTGTTTTTGAAAAATGGGATCAATTGAGGATTACGATTGTTATTGCATGATCTTAGAGTATTATCGTTGCAGTTTCGTGATTCTGAGCTATAAATTATTATTGGCAATTTTTTCCAATAAATTGTACCATTATTGGTAAACATATCTCTATTTCCTGTGGAAAGAATCAAATAAATTTCCTCCTCCAATAATGTTGAAGTGAATGCATAATAAATTTCGTCAAGACAAGAAAAAAAAAGGAACAGAATAAACTGAATACTCACTTGCGGTATACAGAATATTAAACTAGAAAACCAGGCAATATAGACCATAACTTTTGATCTTCTCGACGTCCATGAACAATATGTTAAAGGATAGCAGATAGCTTGATGTCGATCGATTGCTGTTGCCATTAAAACATAGGAACTTAAGTATGGACCTAAAGTTTGTCCATATTTTACCACTTTACATAAGATATAACCACCATAGAAACGATAAGTTATATCCCAGGCAAGTTGTGGTAAAACACTAAGAAAAGCCGTAATCAAGTCGGCAATACTTAGATGAAGTATGAAGAAATACATCCGGGATAGCTTCTTACGACCAGCATATCTATTTGTGGATAAATCAAGACAGAAAAAATTATAAATTAATAAAAAATTAAACTAGCAATCACCTTCGTCTTGCCCATAATGCCAGCAATACGGTACTATTACCGATTACTGTAACTAGGAAAATAATTGCTAAAGTAGCTATTTCAATTCGAGCTAAATTCTCATCACGGTCTACTGGTGAATTTTCAACATCATCTCGGTGGAATTTCGTTGAATTTTCTGTTGACATATTCATATTTTGTTGATGGTCTTGATAAAAATGCATTAACGTGTGCAAGAGACAGGAAATGATTATTTCTGAAACAATACATTCTCTTTATTATTCAGTCTAACAAAAAATATATAGATAAACATAGCTGATACATTTTCAGGGTGCATATACACGGAGCAATTTTTCTCTCCTAGCTTTTCCCTTCTTTCGCAACAAATAAGAGTATAGAGATAATCTCTCGCTCTAAAAATAGAGAGGAAACTATAACTTGTCTCGTTTGTAGCACAAGGAGGGGAAAGTTAGGGGAGAAAAATCTCCTCGTGTATCGACACCCTTAGGATTCAATGGTTTCAATCTGATAGATAGTTTCATTTTCGAATCAATAAATTGTGTGTTTTTTCTGTCGGATATAAATAAACCTGTCGTTGTCACTTATAAAACCCATTGTCCGATTATTGACACGAAAGAAATTCCTCAAAGAAATGGTGAATTCAGAGCTTAAAAATCAACCTTAAATAGTTTCTCATTAATTACGATTGGATTAAAGTTGAAATCTTTTGTTGGATTATCGTTGCTTTAAATTTATATATAATTAATGGAATATTGATACTAATTTCGAATGGGTTAGTGGATTGCTTTGTTGTAAGGGTGTCATTATAGCTTTAATGAGACAGTAATACAAATTCCATACCATTAATTAATTTATTTTTTATGAATGTAAAATTATTAAAGCTAAAGTCGGATGATAGATTATGTTGTTTTTTTTTGTTTTTTAAGCAAATAAGAAGAGATCTTTTAGATACAATATTTTGTTGACAGTTCCTAACGACAAATCTTCCCTTTTTTTGTTCGTAAATTAACTCAGCTCGTACCGAATATCTTGTCTTTCTATTTGCTCTACTTACACACAAAAAATCTACATCGTCAAAGCTGCTTCTATTCAGTTTCCATACGTACTTTTTTCTTGAAACTCCATTACTGAATAAATAATCTAAATGTGAAAGATGATGCGATTCGATAAACTAAATGATACGAGAGACAATGTGATTGAAAGCAAGACATGAACGAGGTGAAACAAAAATGACTTACATTAGATATTTTGTGGAATAGTCTTCACTGAACTTTTTTAATCATTTAATACCTATCCTTTTCTCGAACAGTGATAGTTTTATTGTCATTTTGCTAATTCTAGGTGTTCATTGTCTGTGAAAAAAATCCTCTTCGTCATAAATACCTAATTGTATTCAGAAATTGAACAGAACTGAAAGAATTGTTAGTAATTAATTTCAAAGGACTTCTACCTAACTGGAGAGTTTGAAGGATTGTTACATAAAATAAGAAATAAATATCATTATTGGCGGCTTTTGCTCGTATTTTTAGAAATTCTATAGAGTCTGATTTTTGTTGCATTCAAGAACGTAATGCTGTGGTGTCTGTGCAGGATTTCAAAGGAGTGTCGACAATGGCAACAATATGAAGATAACAATATCGAAATGAATGAAGAAAACCCTTCGCAGAATAATTGAAAAGAATAAGTGGGTGGTACTGATGTTTATAATATTTAAGACTATTTATAGACATTTTTTCTTTAAATTAATGTCGGCTTAAATCAGGATAATTAAGTGAAAGATGATAACGTTACGTATATCTATTGGGAATATATGGTACGAATTTTATGTTTTAAACTAAATATCTGTCTGAGGGTTTAAATTTTTTACATACGTAAAACACGGATGAAATTAAATTATAATTGACAATTTTGATGTTTATGAGAGAATCAAATTTATACGATTTCATACAGCATTTGAATAAATTATACTAACAATGAAAAGCTATTTTGAGTCCAATTTATAATATCGTTGGTTCACTTAAAATGGGTACAATTCAATCACAACAATTAGGTACTTCTTATTATGTATTTTTATTGTTCACTTCGGAAGTGTATATCATAACAATAATTGTCAGTCAACAAACGCTATATATAAAAATATTACTTGATTAATAAATGGTTGATTTATAAAAATCAGTGTAAACAAAGTGGAAGAATTGATATATCAAGCATGAATCCTAAGACGAATTGAATTTTAGCCAAAATTGTTCTCTTTAACGTCAGCTCAACATGTCCAAAGGTAAATCAAGATCCGTGTCCCAAGTTGTGTTGCAGTAGCAAATCGAATCTTCGTCTCACATGGGACTATATTGGTTAAATTTGTAGTATCATACACCATGACCAAACCTAACGATAAGGATAACGCTATACCACAATTTCTTTGAAAAAGTAATACAGTTCGAACAGTGCCTAGTCTAGTGTATTACATACAACTAATACAAAAGTCCGAACACATGGATATAACATCACTATTCTCTAGGTTCCTTGAATGTCGTTATAACCAAGTTCTGCTGTACATGTACGTATCACAAATCTCACAAGAGATATAGGGGGGAATGAATGTGCATGTAGCTCAGACTTCTAGCAATTGTAAACAGAAAAGTTTTTACCATTGAAAATAAATGGATTTCCTATATTTTTATCATGGGAAACAGTTCAATTGTTCCATATGTTGTTAGACTCAAGCGAAAGGGATGGGAGAATATTTTTCAACTGAAATATCTATATTTATTAACTTTATTGTAGTCCAGAAATATTTCTTGATATTTTCTAGTGAAAATCTTCTATCTAATACAATTTATATATAGTTTTCTAATAATAAATTTTCTGGTAGATGGAATGAAATATTTCAATTTCTGGTTGAAATTATTTTACAATTATGAATTTACGAGGTCTTCTGTACCTTCTAGGTTGTTGACGTTGATGGTAGCTGAAACTTTGCTAATTTGTTATCTTGTTGTTAGAAAATATCTTAAATAACCTGTATGAAGAATTTTTCTAAATAGATTTATGAAATTGACTGTTGAAGCGAATCAAGTGTGTTGGAACTTTTTCTGGTAGGTGATTTTAAATCGTGAGCTTTATTTAAATAAACTTCATTGGGTTTAATACCTTCTTTTGGAAGACTTTATGGTACTTTTAATATGTATACTGTCGATTCCATCAAAACTTATTTTGAAATGGAAATCTAAATATTTGAAGACTAAAACGATATAGAACAATAACTAATAATTATCATTTTGGGTTTGAATGAAATATATAAACGTACTATGACTGGCAGAAATTCTATTGTTGATATTCAAATCTAATAGAATTGGATTGTTCCAAAACATTATACCTGATACAAATAAAACCGTTCGTTGAATTATTTATATCGTATTTATTAAGAAACAAAGTTCCAGATTTTAACAATTCTAAGACAGGTATTGTAAGGTTTACTATTGTCTTAGTTTTGTGTGTATCAATTTCGATTTGTGCTTTGTTATTATTTCATACACAAGGGCGAAATAGTTAAACAATTTTTCAAAAACGGATATAATACTTGAATAATCATAGGGTTTAAAGTATCTATTATGTATGTAAATAACTTTAATCAACTAACAGAATAAACTTCGTTCAAGGTGTTTGAACAAATTATAAAGTTCATGTCGCAGTTCAAGTCTAACACCATTATTACATTGCTTGTGACTGATTATAGATATGTGTATGTACATATGTATTTATGTATGTACAATACAAATACGTATTTACTTATAAATATATTATAATATAAAAAGCAACATTTTTTATAAACAACTATCAATTTGTTTGATTAGGTGTGATAATAAAACAAAAACACTGGAAAGGGCAGTTATTAAAAGCAAATCAATTTTTGTTTGATGTTTTTGAAAATATGGTTGAGCAAATATGACAAAAATCGATTTGTACACACTTCGAATAGATTAACTAAAATCTCGTTAACAATTTAGTAGCAAGAAAACAACAAAAGACTGGCTTAATGTTTAATAAAGTGAATTTTCTAGGCCGAATCTCTTTAATAATAAGATAAAAATAATAGATAGGTAATAACAGAAAAACATTTAATCCAATGATTTCTTCCAGTAGGTATTCTATCTTGAATTTTGAGAAAAAAAATGTGTACGTATGGAAGTTTTTACATATAGTATTCCCTCAGTTGTGATGATTTATCATTTGCATGCTACATCAACCTTGTCAACAACACATACTCGTATATGTAAAGTAGAGTATAAAGCTCGAAATTTAGGCCTGTTGTCTTTATGGCTGTCATTTCCAGTTTGACACACAAGTTAGATCAGATGTCGTGAAGACGTACAACATTCAATAAATCTAACTGTCTCATTGTATATTGTAGAAAGTCTAAACACTATACTTTCCTGTCTACTAAATTGCTAAAGATCATTCACTCCGATTGTTCCTGTCAGTAATGTTTATGATTTATATCCGTCAAAATAACATCACTTTTACATGGAAATATTCGTACTTATACCAGTGATAATAGTATTCATACGAAATAGAAACAAATAGACATGATGGTATAAGAAGAATTTATTCATATCATGACGAAGTGTTAATAAATAAGTGTTGGATTAAAGTGACGCTTCTTCGTACAGCAACATGACAATTCACGGTTTCAGGAGCATGTCTTGTCGACTTTATGAAGAACAGCAAGACCCATGTCTACCTACTGTCTAGAGGAAAAAGAGGATAAGGTATAAAAAGTACTGCCACGAGGAATTTGTTGTGTTTGCCGGTTACCACGTGAACATGATTTGGTGATAAACATCAACAAACAGTAGCCAGACTTCGGAAGGAATATAAAACATCGATTATTATCCATATAAAAAACACTTAACAGATTGCCTTTAGAATAAGTTGTGACTAGTGTAGCCCTTATGTATGTTTACTTCTTACTTTTTTATCATTTAGGCAACGTGCTTCAGTATTTATTGCTTTGATCAACAGTAGTATGGGAGTGTCTGTCCCACTTTCTAACTAAAAGACGAAAGAACAATTTGTTTGTTAGGAAATTGCAAAAATGTATCTAAAGTCTGCCATGTTGAGTGTATTACGAATTTTGTGTGAAATTAAACTTTAACATTGAGAATTCTTGTAAACTATATAAATTAAACTTCCCTTATAGGTATGCGAAATATTTGAAGAAACTTTTTCAAATTTCATTTCCATTTTATGATAAAAAAATCTTCTTATTATTGTTGAAATTTATTCCATTACCGTTATTACGAATTCAGCGATATCTAGTGTGGCAATCGCCAACTTTACGTAAAAGTGTTCCGCTCAAAAGGCAAGTACTGTTATGGATTCCATTATAAAAAAATGCAGGTACCAATAGAAAGAATATGATTGATTTTGTTTTCCTGTGGAACAAATGAATTCAACATTCCACTTTATCAAAGCTCTTCCTCAAATTGAACGTTACTTAGTAAAAGCTTTTGTACTCAACGTAAACCATCAACTGATACCAATCTAGTCTGACAGACGCGTTTTTTCTACTTATAAGTGGTAATTTAATCAATACTGTCCATCACAAAAAATTTCAACTTCTATAATATGGTGAAAATTTTTTGGTAAATTACATTGGAACTGAAAGGTTGCTTGGTTTTACTTTTTTGAAGAAAAAAAATTGGTTTTTCGTTTGAAAGTTACCATTGGTTCGCAAATTAATTTGTGAAACTTCACAGAATTAGCTTGTAATCAACTTATACATAGCATTCTATTCAAACATTTATAAACGGGATAATTGTTAAAAGTACGGCAATAACTTAATCTAAAATTCCATTGTGAAGAATTCCTTAGGAATTGAATTATTGTAGCACTTCTCCGGCACATTACACTTACACTTACGTCATGAATTTCTGTAATATAATTTCGAATTCTTACAAATTTATCATAATAATGGATCATTATTCACTACGATATTCTACAAAACGATGTGAGGTATCTATATAGTTGAAATTTTTATTTTTTGCTCATATATAACAGCAAATTTTAATGGAAAAGTCCTTCAATAAATCATATTGTAAATAGAGATGATTTATTAGGTATCAAGCATTGACATTCAAATTTCAATCGTAATCTGAGATTCACAATTATGAATTATATACAACTCCTCCGCTTTCTGTCACTGTTGATAGACACGTGTATGTATGTTTGTTTTGTATTTGGAGAATGCTTCTTTATTAGTTTGGCTTTGTTTCGGTCTAATGCGGTGTTTACATTGTTCAATTGAGTTGATCAAAACACATGAATTCATCTGATACAACCACAATATGAGCATGTAAACCGCTTTTCGGTTCATGTTGATAGTTCACAATGAAAGGAATCATGTCGGTTAATCCAAGCTTAAGTTTTTTGCTGAGCTCAATTCATGTACACAACTAGATATGGAGGCGTCGAAATAGTCAGATATTTGTCTAATTTCAGGTCACACGAATATATCTGACTTGAAAGGCTGAACTTAATAATGTAAACCTCGCTTAATAGAAGTAAAATATAATCCATCTTTGATATCGAAATTAATAATCATTTTCCCCGAATCGCAATTCCCTAATGACACGAGCATGGAACGAAGCCTTTTCTCGCGTTGATTAAGGAAAAAAGTACAAAAAAAAACTTAATCTCTCCTTTTTCCGTACAAAAGTTTGTATAAACCATATTGTACTTCTTAACTAGGTGTTTTGTACAGTCGTTGAAAGGGTTTAATTTATGACCCATAACGGATGTTCAAATTAAAGTTATTCTCCTTTATCCGTATTTTCCTTATTTACAGAGAAAATTGGAAAAAGTCTTAATGATGTAGGAGTAAATAAGAAACATAAATTACAAGATACCTTGGTATTAATGATTTCTAGTGCAACTAGTATTATGGAGGTCTCTAAAAAAATCATAAAAACCGGAAAACAACTGTGGAAATGGTCCGTTTTCTTTTCCTCTGAGACATTGTTTTGTTACCTTGACGTATTCAAAAATGGCATTTAAAATGAGAAATAAGAAACAACATCATACCAAAAAAATGGAAGACCACATAAAGAAAAGGGTAAGAAAAACAAGAAACATGAATACGAACGGGGAAAAAAGAAATGCTTCAGAGACTTGTAAACACGAATAAAGTTAAAGAAACTGTAAATATTTCAGATCAAAGTAAAAAAACATAATTTTTAATATTGAGAGTCATTTGAAGTAATATCCACTTGATTGACTGGAATAGGTTACTGAAAAGTGGTATATTAATAACCATCATCAATATCAATCGTTAAAGAATACTTGAACAACTCTAAATTGGATCCAATGATTGTTAAAGTAATTCAAATGAGTGGAATAATTAACAATTAGATTTTGAACTCTACTAAAAAGCTTTAAACATTTCTATAGGTATATGTATGAAGACATGTATCGATTTACCAAGTAAATGACGCGCGAATATAGAAAATGACAAAATTTCCTAAGCATTATGCTATTCTCATTGTTGGAATCCCTAGTAGGTGTTTCCATCATAAGCAAATATTATGATGAGTTATTTTGAAAATTTGTGAGGAATAAAAACGAAAGTGAAATTGCAAACTTGTATTGTTGCTGAATTTTCCCGCTATCACGTTGTGATGAATGTGAGAGGGAATAAATTTCGGTGGCAATTGAGCGTGCTTGTATTGTATAGGTATATTTATAGTAGTCTAATATAGCGAAAATAATAACAATACAGTAGAACCGGCGTCCGAACGAATGTGACACAATTATTTATTGTACATACGAGGCCTGTTTCAATGCAAAATGTGGTCATTTAGGCGGGTTTATAGAAGACGTGCAACTATACTATAACGGGGAGAAGGTTTACACACCGCACTTTGACTCACATACAACAGAATGAATATTTACAAAGAATAGTTCAAATGAAGTTGCTAACTTTATTGTCACAGAATCTTAAATAAAGCATTTGTTTAAAAATACCAGGCTGTACCTCTTTTTACCGACTATTTGCAATTGTTCAGGGAATATTTAAATAATATTTGATTATTTGAATTACAATTATGGGTGTTGCATTTAAGTGGACTCTACTGTATATGGAAATTTTGCAATATTTATCCTTTTTATTTGTCGTAGGTCTCAATCGATAGAATTGAATTTTATCATTTGTAGTCGGAAGATGTAACCATGCGTATCTATGTAATTTAGTAGCATTTATTTACCACAGGAATGGCTAAAAGGGGGCAACAGTATTTTCTCTAGATGTTACATTTTTTATTAGCTCTTGTGTGGGATCGTCAATGTTCGTTGAGAATTACCACTGCCAGGAGTGAAAAACTCCTACATATTTTAACAAACTTGAATTTTATCAAAGCTGAGAAAACGTAAAGCCACACAAATAGTTCTATTTTCTTCGTTCGTTGTTTATTATACCTAAATAAATTAGTTATTCTCTCAATATTACACAATATAAAATCGATTAATTTGGAAATTTAAGTACCCACTCAAATTCCTGCTTTATTATGGAAAATTTATATCTAGGTACACATACTCATGTACCTATTGGTTAGTGTCTATAAATAACAAGAATTTTGATAAACTTTGATAATATCAAATAAAATAGTGGTTTATACCTACATATTATATAGGTATTTTTATCAAAAAAATTGGGGAAAATCCTCGAATAAAATCATTTGAATTCAGTAAGAATTTCTACTATTTTGATGACAATGTGCAATGCATGTTGCACATTCAACAGTATTGCTGAAACCTTTAGCAATAAGGAGAATCTTGAATGTCCCAGAGGACTCTTTAAAACTCAATAAACGACATGGCAATGATATTCTTTGCTTCAATTTTGCTGATGCAAGTTTCGATTGTCAGTTTGACGCTAGTAATCAAGTCTATCTGTCTATCCAGATATCAAACTGACAATAAAATGTCTATTGGTTATTCGTAATACGTACCATTAGTAACTAAATTTTAAATAAAACTATCAATTTGTCTCGTACTGAAATTGTAAAAATAGAGGAAAGACAACATTAAGGACGGCAAGAAATAATACAAACACAACAACAGATTTTTATGAGGACAATAGGGGAGAATTTGCTTGTAGTTTATTACCTAATCTTGTCAAGTGGCCGATTTGTTCCCTATGGGAAGCTTTTCTGTATCAAATTTTCACTGGGAACTACTAGAATGGCCTCATTATTTGCAATTTTTTTCATTACTAATTTTCGTGTCTGTCGTTATTGATCTAATAACAACAATAACAGCACAAGAAGTTCGAACTTGTAATCAACTACCATTTCCAGATGTCTATGTTTATAATTCAATTTATTGCAATACAATCTCGAAACTACGCTTACCATCTGATTCCCTTTACCAACTACATTTGTATAATAAATTGATTATTCCAAAATGTTAACGACATTAAGTGAAGAAAATTGTTCAAAGATCTGTAATTTCAGGAAGTTGCTACAGACATTTGCGGTGTATTAAAGCGACATTTTTTATCAGGTCTTTTATGGCCTTTTGATTACGTGCCCTGATTATAATTGAGGAAATTTTTTGATGATTGCCCTTGTTGTTATGCTTTAAGTTGAACTCAAAGGTGTTTACCATTGAAGTTTAATATTCAAAGTTTAATATTTAGAATTTGTCATGTCGACGGTTTCATCATACTTTTCAAATTAACTTTTTTTTTTCAATCTTTGTTTTCGACAATTTATTACATTGATGTGGCTTTTTTCCTGAAAGTACAGTAGGACCCGCTTAAGTCCAAGAATCTGTTGCACTTATGCGAGGCCCGGTTAAAATGCAAAGCTGCGGTTTTTTCTTTTAAGAGAATTGCGTTTATGCGTGCAAAAATACACTTCATTATTTAACCGGGTTTTGCATTATTATGCGTGTTCCATTTAAGTGAGTCCTCCTGTATCTCGAACACGGTCTAAATAATACTTTTATACACAATCAGTGTACTACCCCAGGGGATGATTTGAAATTCCTAGTTTCAGATTCTATGCAAGTTGATATACTTATCAAATGTCGAATTTGATGAAACTTCTAAAGATAGCCTTCGGGAGACTTAACAATCTTGCAGCTATTATTATTTATAACTAGATGAGTCCTTTGAGTGTAATCATTTTTTTCTTTCTTAAAAAAAACGAAAACAATGTGTGGGCACGAAGACACTGGAGTGGAAATTGTGGATTCAGTTACGATAAGATTGAAGACTATTGTCAATTTTGTTAACATGTTGATTTATTAAACAACACTCGAAAGCTTATTATTTTTCATCAACTTTTAGTAAGTTTTCTGTTGTTGTTATAAAACAAAGTTTTAATTAGTTTTGAAAATGAAGATAAATAAAATTCTGAATTTATGGGAAGAATTTAATACTTCCTGGTGAAATATTTATAAATCGATTTATTATTAATTGGAATGAAATTTATTTCCATTCAATTGCAAATCAGATATGAGTGTGAGATTAAAGTCATAACATATAAACAATAAAGCTTTGTTAAAAATTTCTATC
Organism: Iselma pallidipennis; assembly: GCA_037464855.1. Classification (NCBI taxonomy): domain Eukaryota; kingdom Metazoa; phylum Arthropoda; class Insecta; order Coleoptera; family Meloidae; genus Iselma; species Iselma pallidipennis. The sequence goes on along the minus strand of JAZBHA010000455.1, from coordinate 15,614 downwards.
CAACTATAAACGGATTCATAATTGTGAAGACCAATGAATGAGTGGAAATAGTTCTAGATTGACGGCAATAACAACAAATTATTACGGATAAACAAAGACAACCTGGAAAGTCTATTGTCGCTAAATTTAAGTTCATCAATGTTATCAAATACTGGCATTAAGAATCAATTTCCTGCCCACTGGAAGTGAGGATAATAGTCGAAGGAATTAACACTATAGATTCACTTAGTAGATGATTTCATTGAGAAAACGATTTGCTAATGTAAATTTCCCTAAATGTTCAATACAATTAGAAGATTTTCGCAAACGGAAGGATTACTTTGTAATCTCTTAGTAATCTTGCCCAGTACGCTGCTAGTTATTTTTTAATGACACAATTTAATTCAAAAGGAATTTGAAGCTACTGTTTTCAACAAAAACGTACGGGAATTGCTGATATGTAACCAAAGAAAGCGATTAATATACATACCAAAATGGATGATTTGCTTGGTCCATTGGAATGATTCCTACAAAAGAGGTCCTATGTTATTACCTGCAAGTAAAAAATGTAGATTTGGTGAAATATGCAAAAATACAAATAATTCGATTATATTTCGCAAGATTCAGGAGTGGGGTAATTTAAAGCAAACGCAAATTTATTTATATCTGGACCTAAAATCCTTTTTGTTTGATCACTGTTGGATAGAAAACGCCAAAGAAAACAGAAAAAAAAAAGACAAAAAGCATCTACTCAAACGAAATCAAATTATTTCCTTTTCCCTTTAGTGTGTAGTGTTTTTGTTGTCATCTAGCAACTATGTAAAAGCAAAGGATACTTACATCAAATGTAGATATTTTTTACCTGAACTCTATCTTTTTAAGTCAAAAAAAATTGCCATCAAGAGAAAACCATACAGATGTGGTAAAGTTTTGAATTTTAGATAATCAAACTTAACTGTAGAAGGTAGGAAACTTATAAAGTGAAACATTGTTTCCCGGTATTCTGTTTCCTAAGGATTTATTGTTGGTAACTTTTTCATACCAAAAAACAAAACATAATTCAATTTGATTTTGAAACAGCTACTATAGAGGTGATGCGTTAAAATTGGGGTGAAGTTAATAACTGAGTAAGCCACTTAAAGACTTTTGGAATGATGTTGACAAAAATCAAAATGGAAAGCCAATGTGAAAAGGGAATGAAACAACTTGCAAGCTTATTATTCTATTAAAAAAAAATATTTTCTGCATCAAAACAGTTGATTAAATTTTGTGACACACTTTATTAATAAATACTGATTTAATTATGTTTATGTGTTTTTCGGACGAATATTTACCGGAATGAATTGCTATAGCAATTTGTTCGTAACATTCAAGATGATATTTATTAATGAAGATATAGCACTAGATTACAGTCTAATCCAAAAATAAACGTAAATTATAATTTATTTTAAGCTAAGGTGTTGAAGATCACAGTACTTTGGACCTTCATCATTCTTATCCTTGTTATTCTTCGCCAATTTCGCTTATTTGGCTAGAAGATCCCTGTAGGCAATATTCAAAGTTGCCGAATGTGCAGCCATACAAATTGTTGATACGATCACATAGGGTGAATTTTCATGTTATTATAATCGATTTGTTCACTATGAAAATTATTCGACTCAAGTAATTCAGCACGAAATGTTACACCCACTCGATTAGAACGATTACAAATAGTAACATCTATAATTCACGTTTTCATCGGATCATTTATCAAGACTCATTGTTGCAAATAGTAATTTCACATTGAATAACTTTATGTTTTCTTATTGTAGTTCACTAGGAACATAAAAATTCTAGAGTAAACATGTTCGTGTATACCACAGATACTCCAGAGTTTGAAGGGGAAATCCAGTTTAATTGTTTAAAAAGAATGTCTTTTTTTCGGAGGATGGAACGTACGAAATGGAAAATATTATACAATTCAATTTCTGGTAAATTTTTATCGGCTGGCGAGTCTTTATGAAAAACAGATGTTCATAGTTAATTCAATAATAGAATCAATGATGTGCATTGTTCAATATTTCATAAAAATTATAAAATCATTCGTCTGAAGCAAAGAAAATCAGTCATGCTATAAATAAGAGTAGTCTCTTGAGAATAAATATACCTATTGATTTTAAATATTATCGTTGTAAAATTCATGTAACGACGACATACTTTCACAGGGCCAGACTGGCTTAAAAGTTTATCGGTGGCCCCTCAAACGATATTTGGCCCCCAAAAACTCTTTATATCCGGGACAAATCTCCCCATATCCCTCCTGGCCAGTCCGGCACTGTTCACATAGCTGTTACATCGAGTTACAACTTTACGACACAATAGTACAAAACACGTATACAGACAAGTTTTTGGTTTTTGATAACAACGATACATACGAAATAAAGTTGCATAATGTCCTTTGTTGTTGCAAGTTACTAATCAGTTGATTTGAAGACATCGACTAGTCAACACTAAAAATTTAAATAAAATACTCAGTATCTTGTAGATAGTGTGTGTGTTGTGAGTGAATTAGTGCAAATGCGGGGGTGAAACTACTACTAAACCGTAAAAGTTATCAATGTGAAGTGTTTAAAGATGAAGTGTTTTAATGGTTGTGTTTTCTAAATAGACCACTACCATCCACCATCGATGATCAGTGTTGGGGGACTGCACAACTTTACCGGAGAGGTCCAGCTAAAGGACATTATCGAAAGGGTAAGTTGTACAGCACACCGCGGTTTTAGATGTTGTTTTTAAATAGTTGTGCCATGAAGCCCTAAGTAGTAAGTCTTTTTCCGTTCTACTTCTCTTATATTTTCCAAGGGCATTCAAACACCACCAACGGTAGAAAGTTAAAAGTTTGTTAAATTATAGAAAATAGACAGATTTTTGGTTTTTGCATAATGTCCTTTGCTGTTACAAGTTTCTAATCTGTTGATCCAAAAAAAATCTTAAAAGATGGCCCTTGATGGGCTATTTGGCCCCCAAAAGCTCATTGGCCCCGGGGAAATCTCTGTCCAGTCCGGCACTATACTTTAATACTTTTATTGTACATTTCTTTTGATTATCTCGTGAAAATTGTCATTAGTTTCACGCAATCCATAAATATAATGAGTTGATTTCAGTTCTGGTTGTGATTGAAAATCACGTTGAATATTTCTGCCTTTTTGTAAAACGGTCACAAGTCATAGAAACTATATTATAGCTCTATTTTTTTGATAAGTCTATATTGTACCACATAAAAGCCATATTTTGGCGACGCAACGTCTTTAAGTGGGTTCAACACGCTTTGAATACATGCCTTGTTGGCGATATAACCGTGACGCTCAGTATAACACACAAGTGAAGAGTGAAGCGATTACAAGAATGGGTAAATTTTCTGCCAATCAAATGCGTCAAATGAAGAATTTAGTGTTTGAAAAATCTAATTGATATACGATTTAGCAATTTTTCCGGCAAATGAAATCTATCATCACGTTTAAACTAGGCTAGAATATAGAACTGCTGCTATTATTTAATCAAGCTTGTTTGTTGCACTTTGTGAAACAGCTATCGTTTTACATTACTACAGAACTAAAGTAATTTACTCTATTCATTTTAAAGTGTACAACTATGCATTGAAACTGAAATTTTGTTCATTTTCGAGATGCTATTAGTCGTAGTTTGTTCATTGCGTTGGTCGATGTTCAGAAGGTTTAAAACTAATGAATTAAATATATTGATTAATTGTACACTCAAGAAAAACAGGGCCGTTTTTACGTCGGTGTCTATTTTCGAAGTTTCATTTTCAAAGAAAGCTTAATTTCTTAGGTCACTCTATTTGGTGTTTCAGTAGACATAATACTATAACTTGACTTTCAAAAAGAAAAAACCTAAGAGCTTCACGTGATATTACGCTTCTTTCCTCTGACATTACGGTCCTCCCCGGAAACAATTGGATTGTTTTCGACAATAGTAATACTTAGATTGTTTACCTATTCTAGAAGTTTAGTCTTACTTCAATCTGCTCAAATATAAATAAGGAAAATGAAAACAAGCATTTATAAAAAGAATGAAATTAATATACATAAATATCATTACAGAAGAAGCTGTATTCTAAATCGAATCAAAGAATTCTCAACAAATTAACGAAAAGAATATCCAGAGCAGATATTGAGAAGTGAATTAGAAGCCAACCTCATCAACATAATTGAATTTGATTCCCATTTCAAACCCGTTTACCTTTTCTTTCTTTTCCTTCGAATTTCTATTGTTTCACACTCGCCCTTTATTTGTTAATTCATTGAGAGCATACCATAAAGGTGTGTTTATACTACTCAAGCTTGAATTGGGCTTTGCATCATCTACATTAATCGTGACGACAAACTTTCTGGAGGGCTATGAAGTTCAACGAATGTAGTACTAAAACGGTATTTACTCCGGGCGCCTAATCACTCGTGTGGTTCGGCTCACACATTCCAACCAGTTAAAAGTTCACGTCCAAGCTTCAGTCCAAGCTCAAATAATATAAATAAACAGTTACGGTTACGGTGCCTATATTAATTAAACGGTTGATTGGCGAGACACTTCAATGTCAAAATTTTCAAGACGTAGGTAATGAAAAACCTTAGTCATTTTTCTAAATGAAATCTCAAGAAGTATCACAACTACGAAATAGGTTGAAATATTTATATTTCTATTATCAAGTTTAAATGTTTAATGAAATTTTACCCGAATTGATGGAAACTACCTAATTACTGAATTAGAATGCTAGATTTGTCTTTCGAAAACAATTTAGCTTATTGAGTTTGGTTTTCCAAGCTATTAGTGAACAGATAACGTTATCTAATAAACTTTAATGAGGAATTAGGTGAAATTGGATTCTTATGAAGCACAACACTTATACTTTTCCCCACACAAAACACAAACGCTTGAGGGTATGAATGCAAAATCGAAATCTTTGCGGATAGATTGCTACACATTTATGTGATATAGTAAGTGAACAATTTGAAATAAACTTTTGTTGTTTCAACTAAAACTTAAGTAGAAATGTCTTTAGTTATTAGGAAATTATCATTCTAGAATCTAAAGTTTATTTTATTACAACTAACATATTAAGATTAATATTTGAATTTTCTGTTGACATAACTATGATGAAAATAAAGTTAATCAGTGTAATTATGTTAAGTGCTTGATTTGATTTGCTTACAACTCAACATTATGGTAAACACCTGCATATTAACAAAAACATTTTATTAACAAGATTTGTTGCTATAGGTTACATATGTAAACAGTTCATATATGGCTTCAAATGAAGATTCTTGTAAAGGTGTCATTGTTAAATCGAATAAACAACTTAGGCATAATGTTTAGCTTTTCAAATTTGTGTCCACCTGTGGTATCACACCACTGGGATGGTATAAATAATATAAACTCTGAATATTAACAGAAGGGTGAAGTGTTTCCAAGCGAAAATTCAATTTTTGATTGTTTAGATGTAAATCAGAACCACGATTACAGCGACAATTTGGTTTTAATTAATTAGCATCAGAGAAACAATTTCACAATAGTTAATAATATTCAATTTATGAAATATACAGCTATTACTACCCAGTGACCACCTTTGATAATATCATAGATCAGAAAGCCCAACGAAAGCTCCATTTAGGTTTCTGCTCATCAATCATTTCTCTAAATAGTGTCTTCATGAATTATTATTGCAAGCTATGTTCGTATTATCAACAATTCTAGAAGTCTCGAAAGCAGAATCGATGATGGGTTTTTGTAATTCGATTTGTATTTACAGGTTTTCTCCATTTTTATATGGCATGTAATAATGACATTATAAAATCAGAGAAAAAAACTGATGCTTTTCTGTTCACAGTACGTATTAAATTACATTAAAGCCTGAATTGGAAAGCTGTCAGAAACCACTGTTCGGCTAGAATAGGTGTCGTGAAGCATTAATGTTTTTTTGTTTACTTTACATCTAATCGTTTGAAATTTAATTAGAGTGCCTACAACGTAAGTGTCTGTAGAAGTTTGAATGCCTTTCCTTGGTTCCATAAAAATTGTTTAAGGGCTCTCCCTTATAACTATAATATTATTGCATTAAATGTATACTTGACCAAGCATACTATTTCGAGAAATATAATAGGAGTACTTTTTATTAAATTCGGTACTTAAAACGTGGAAATATTTTCACTACACAAAAGGGCATAATGATGATACATAATGGGATAAACATGTTTTCGATCAGTTAGTAGAAAGCGGAAGTATTGTCATATTGAAAGTGGCAAAGACCAGTTATTCTTTTCAGGAAATGAATCTTATTCTGTTATTCAATATATGTAACTCATACATCCCCTCAATATGTCTCTTCCTCGTCCCATATACCTTCACACATACTTTATATTTACATGTGATGATGATTGGATATCAAAATACAAATATCATTAATCCTCAATAATTAACTTTCTATTTATATAAATTCCCTCTAGTTGTATTACAGGGATACGTAACATAAAAGAATATTTTCACTTAGGAATTCTATTTTACTGATAGTTCAAAATAAAGTTTAATTACCAACATTTAGTACAAGTATCCCGAAAATGTAAAGTTTAAATGAAGTAAGTCACTATATATAGCACAAATTAACGTTCAACGTTTGTTGTATGCAGGGCATACCGCCCCGGTGCAGCAACGTTTAGGAAGCGACAAAATGATTAAGGTCGACTTTATCGGAATTCTTTCGCTGATTTTTTGGGGCGACCGTGGGTTGTATGTATGTTAAAAGAGCACAGAAGATGATTTCAGTTCATTAGAGACATTTCAGCATTGTTGCTTCAATAAAATGTTTTAAATTTAAATAAATTTATATCTCTGTTATTTGACATCCAGTTCTTTGGATAACAAAAGTTCCAGTCAAGTTTTGTTGCATATTCAAAGGATACATTTGTTATTCGCAGTAATCTTCAAAATCTTGATTATTACACCGCATTGTGGCCTAAATATGGACTTGATTTAACTTCAAATGTACCTACTATTTTTTAAGGTCGCTTAAGTAGGATTAAAAATAATCTGTCAATATAATTAGGATGGATGGCAGCTTTTCGGCGCCTTAAGCTAATAAGCTTTGCCACCAAGAGTGGAACAAATAAAAAAGCAAAAACAGAGACGGTGGCGCCTGCTTTAGCAATTCTGGTAACATTATCTACGCAAATAGCACTCAGGGAATAGCCTATGGACAATGACAAGTTGAGGCTTGAAGTTTCATCAGTTTCCATATCGATCCGTTACTGCATTACATTTACATATCAGTAACTAGAGATAGTTTAAATCTGTACCAAGTTCTTCTTCCACCGGAAAATGGGAAAACCTTATACTTTTAAACAGCAATTGGAATAATTGTGGCACTATATAATTTTCTTGCAATCATTTACATTACAATCATGATTTCATGGATCAGATAGTGTTAGCTTACGGAATCGTAGTACAATGTAAAAATAAATATTGCAATGCCTGCAGTATTGATAAAAAAGCCTGTTAAAAGTCTATTAGTGCAATAACTGCAGTGGAACAATTACGTTTACAACAATCCACTTACAAGCATTCATTTGACACTTAAATCTTTACAACAGTAATAATAGTGCAGCAGGGACTAGAGAAAGTAATCTTTCATAAAGCATTTCTGTAGTAGCAGCTGTTAATTCTGTTAGAGAACTCTTATAGGACAATACGATTATACCAAGATAAAAACTAATAAAAAAGTTGAAACGATATTTGTTTTGCCTGTTGGCGTTGTTGTTTCCAACAGTTTGTCCAGCAAATAAGCTTAAAAGTTGTTGAGTAAATTTCAAATGATTTTAAAGGAACTTTTTAATTGTAAGTCATAATTAAAAATTTAAACCGAATATCGATCAAAAGGGATATTATCTATCTATAGGATTTTGAAGAAATGTTATAAAGCTACGATATGAAAACAATTCTTCCGTTGTAAATACACACCCTAAAATCTGTTGATATTGGTGTTGATGGAAAAATTCCTATCTATTGAATATTCAATTGAAAAACATATATACGTAGGTATGCCTCCATTAAATGATCAATTCATTATCTGGTAAAAAAAACCCGCAAAGATAACGAGTTTTATTAAAACGAATAATTACACATACATATATCGATTATGAATGTAGCAGTCTGTTACAGATGGAACGATTTGTTTTCGCTAGTAGCAATTTCTCTCTACCCAATCTGACACAAATTGATGATAGTAGTTATCTTTTCCTTACTTCCAGTGTTTCATAATTTAACGCAAGCTTTTTCATTTCATTTTGCAAATACCTAAATTATTCCGGTTTCATATTATCAAAACAATACCATAAGAACAAATTTGGTTAGTAATAGAAATGAACATTGTCCACTTTCTTATGTCGAGCTTTCATTCATGGTAGTATAATTAATGATCCTTTGGTTGATGGCGGGTGGATCTTTAAATAATTAAGTGACGACAAGATATAAGTACCTTTTTTTTAAGTGGACATTTTGTTACATCTTGTTGACTTTTATAAAAACAATGGTCCTAAAACGTAATATGGACATTTTATTTAAATATTTATCTCCACCGTTTTTGTATTTTTTCTGCTTTACTAAATTTATACAACGACCACTTCTCGTGGTTTGTTGAACAAGTATAATTCATAAACTCCCCATAATTTTTCATCCTCGTTTTTTTTTATATTATAGATTTCTGTTTCTGTTTTGTAAGTTCCAGTTGTCATGTAGAAATTTTCATTCATACGTAAAAGAAGATTATGGAAGTCAGTAATGTTCAACAAAATCAATAAATGAGATCACTAACGCTTCGCGAATAGTCACCAATCAAAGTTTAATCAGAAATAACAAGATAAAAGTTGGACGTACTTACAAATAATGAATTTCAGCAAGATTTTGCATTAAAACATCGATAAAACAGACCTTCTTTTTATTCTTCTATGTGATATTTTACAATCAATTTTAACTAAACCTTCACAAAAATTATTACTATTATTTCTTAATGTGTACGTCGTATTTCATTCATGCTATTTATCTGAAGAAAAAATACAAAGTTAAGTAAAATTGATTGAAATTTTGAAAAATTGATTTTATCCAAATATATGGCATTATTGAAAACATTAATAATAGAACGAAAATGGTCAATATTGTGTTAGGTTAATACTTTTGTTCCAGCAGATTGTTTGGACAATATATTGTGTTATGTGTGTACACTTATGGCTGGGTTGGAGTTAATTGAACATGTTATTGTGGTTTTCTTTATTTATTCAGTTTAATCAAAAGTGTTTCTTTTATTCTCTTTTAAAATTAAAAATCTACATTTTCTTTACTTTACGTCATTCTTAATTTGAAGGAAAAGTTACTGTTTATATGTAGAATTTGTACAAAACTTCTTGTCTGTTTATTTTCGTATTATATTATGTTTTAATTGATGTTGAAAGTTTTTGTCAATAAGTCAAAGTAAATTTTGGCACTTATATAACTAACAGTATCAGAGTCATTTCAGAGTTATTGGTTGCATAAAGTTTGTTAAAGTTCCTGAAAAGATCCTCACAGCTTTCAGGAGTTATAATTTCGTTAATTAATGTAAACTTCAGGGTATTACAATTCATATATTATAATATGTATTTGGTTAATGCGTTTGTATGGGTGGTGCAAGATTTATTTGACAGAGAAATAACTGTAAAGTTATGAAATAAACCGAAATTTCGTAATATGAGTGATGAACCAGAAAATTTATAGTTTCAGAAATAACTAGTAGGCATGTGATAAATAAATTGTAAATCTAATAGAACCTGAAAAATATCATAAAATTTTGAATTAAACACAGCTTTTTCAAGAAATAGGTACAGTAAGCATCCAAAAAGCAAATGTAAAACTTCACATCATTTGAAAGCAGTACCTAAACTGGACAAAAAAACATCTTTCAATAAAGATTACTTTACACCCCAAAGATATGATATTAATACTATCAATAATGTATACGAGAAAATATCCTTAGCTCATCCGTATTATTCCACTTGATATCCGATTCCTAAATATTGCTTTAAAGGATGCGGAAACAAGAATATTTTGTAACTTCCTCCCTGTTTAGTATGATATATGTACATAATTTTACACTACAACAAGAAGTTTTGAAAAATCTATTTTTCATGAAACATTTAAGCGTGCTAATGTTTCAACTTTGTTCACCAACAAAAAATTACGTTCAGTTTCTATTAATAAAATTCACTAAATATAGGTAGTAAATGAAGTAAATCGTTGCTATTTAACAAAAAGTAATAGCTTATCAAGACGAAACAACTGAACCGCTTTCCAAATATTTCATAAATACATGACCCGTGTGTCCTGCATTCAACATTGATTGATGTGCTTATTATGATCAGATTAACATTAATTTTCTTTTTCATATCCATTTAATATCAGGTTAGTTCAAGCATCTTTTAGAATTTTTAATAAAGTTGATAGATAACACATCTGGCAAGTTGAAAATTATCATATTATTTGATATTTAATAGAATAATCAATAAATCAACTTTCAAATACTGTTTAATTTGTCCAGACAGATGCAAATTCGTAAACCTACAAATTATCTTGAGAATGTTAATAAATTAAAAAATTTGTTGTGAACTGGGACAGAGTAACGAATTCGGAATATGTTGAAAACTATTCGAGAACATCATATCCCACATACTTTCAATTACCCTCCTTGATAATTACAGTTAAGATAAGTTTGTACAGAATTTGTAGATTCTCTTTGAAACATGAAAATAAATCTAACTTGACTGTTTTGCAATCGTTTTTTAATGATTTTATAATCAAAATCATATGAAAATGCAAGAATGCGGATATTTCATATTAAATCCAGTTTTCCATGTGTAAACTTGAAAAAAGTTAAATTATAACGTTTTTCGGAGTAATTTCTCACGATTTTGAAAAGGTTACACATCACATTTCCGCAATATTATGTTCGTCTTTGATATTCCAGATGTAATATCTTGATATTAAAAAAAATTGTAATTATTCTACAGTAGACTAATGTTGCAATTTTCACATAACTGTATTACACAGCACAATGAACAATATACGTATGTATTTTATTATCAGTTAATTTCCTGTCACGAGAAGACCGAATTTTGGATGATTTAGGACAACAGTTCATTTCATCAACAACGATAAATCGCCAACAATTTGAAAAAAATCTAATTTGTATTATTTTTATCGAGGTATTTTTTAAATACGAGTACCTATATCTTTATTTTTATAAAATTAGGTTACTATGTAACACCAAATTTACATTAGAAAGTTTAAAACCCAATTGTATTGTTGCACAATTTCGTACTATAAAAGCTTGTACTTACGTATTATTATTTAGGGTCAATTTGCGTGTATGTTTTTCCTCTTGTTGTTGAAAAACTCATTACCAACGAGGAAGAGGAGATGTAATTTTTAATTTATGGTTGAGACTTAGTTACCGAATTTTAGTAGAGATTTCAGAAATTACCCAGATGAACATTAAATCCATGCAAAATTTAAATATGAAATTTGACATTATTGTAGATTTGTCCTTCTAAATTTGTAAATGAGCAGCTAATAAATAAAGCAACATTGTCATGTATGACTATTAAACAGGATTATGATAATGATTATGATAATTTTGAAGAACTAGAGTAACAAGTTGAAGTCTGTACAATTTGTAAATTTACTTCATCGATAATCTATTACTACCTGATCTGTAGTAAAGTGACTTAATTTAAAACGAATATTGTTGGATTAGAGTAAATTTTTGATCGCTGCTGAGCTGCTGAATATACAATTATAAATGTAGTTCGTTCCTGTTTCTCCATATTGTAACATTAGCTACCGCACAATGGTCCTAGAAGCGGAACAGAACTTCATAATCGCGTGCTCAAACTCATATCTTATATGAAATTAGAATCATGAAAACTACTTACAACTTAGAAACTTAAGAGACGAGGTGACATTTTAAAAACAAAGATTAATAGTTAATAATACAATAAACCTCTTAACTGTAATGTAATAAGAGAATTTAGACAAAAAATAGAAACTGGTTTGTCTTACCACAGTAGCTTCTACAGATGTTAGTTTCTTGTACTGTAATTCTGAAAAAAAAAAAAGTAAAATATATAATCTGCAATTAGCAATTAATTGATAACAATTAGTAGCAAAATAGTTAATAAAAATTGTTGTTCTCATTGCAAAATATAATTAAGGAATCTTCTAGAAATTTTACAATTAGTCTGACTGTTTCTGTTTTGGTTCATCACTTAGGTAATTCTCCTGTGACATAATTAGAGAACTTCTGAATAGATACGTATATTAAACCCTTTCCTGTGGAAAGATAATTTGAACTTAATTAGAGACATTGGGGGTATATAGTATCAAGGTTTCATAATTGTCATATTTACGGTGGCCCTTCTTTGAAAAACTGAATTAGATTTGGTATAAACATTCGGGTTTATTAAAAAGACAAAAACAACCGTTTTAAACAATAGCGTAAATTTGTAAATATGTTGGAGGCTTGGTGAATTTCTTATGCATTCTTTGTAAAAGGACTATGAGGAAAACATGGGGAAAATAGAATTTGACTTGTAGTTTAGTCGGATATGAATCGAAATCGTCAATAGGATTGAGGATTTTTGCGTCAAAAGTATATTGCCAGAACGATATTTGATAGTCTTTGATACAAGCAATATTTCGTTTCAAGACAGAAAAGTCCCTAAGGATTCCGTATACACTATTGCGTTTGATTTTATTCACTTGATTTTTCTCTAATATCTATAATAAAATAGATACTTCAACTCTATCAAATGTCTAGGTAACAACGGATTGATCCAATCGTGGTATTAACAAAGGCCTGAGAATTAAGGCATAAAATTAATAATCTTGTGTTTCACAAAGCGTGTATGTCAAAAAAGATTTTCTCTAGAGAATCAACAAGCAAAATCTCGAATTAGCACTTACAGAATTACCTTTCAAGTGAATTTCTGTTTAATTTTCCAATCTGTTTGATAGTTTACAACATTTTTTAGTCAAGAACTTACAAAATTTCTGTGAATTAAATTAAGACAATTTGCAAATGGTTCTTCTTACTTAACCATTAAAATGGTGTTTGAGTATACATTTCCGATTTTATAGACGAAAAGGTGCTTCTGAACAGGTCTTTTATTGTAATTGACATTGCATGTTGATAAGACAAATAATTTATTTGCCTCTTCTACAGCAGATTAATTAAACTGGTTGTGTTTATTGCTTACTTCACCATAAATCTTTTCATTACAAGACAAGCTATTTCCCTTTTAAATGGTAACACAGTTACTGGATCTGAATGTTATCAAAAATGATGCAAAACTGGTTAAACTATAACAAGCAGACGAAATGAATATGATTTCATTCGTTGGTTGTTCAGATTTTATGTTAATAATATGTATGATTACGAATGAAGCAATTGAACTTTCAGTAATGTTCCTGCCTGTTTTGCGTCAGTGGAGGATCCAGGCATGTGCGGGCCTTGAAGCTGATAAATTTTGTGGTTCCTCAGTGACGTACACGAAAAAAAAAATAGTTTGTAGGCTTAAGATTCAAGTGGCTCCTTTTTGGTGAGGCCCTGAAACTTAAGCTTCATTAGTCTCATAATGAATCCGTCACTGTTTTTTATTGAGTTTTTTAAATAAATAATTCAAACTAATGCAATTGATTAAACTGTTTTTCGTTGAATCTATTATGTTATTAAATCTTTTAAGAAAGTTTGCTCAAAAAATATGTACACAGAGTTTTATTGAAAATTTTATTAAAAGTTGAATGGTATTAGCTATTGATTTTGGAACAAAATGTGTAGGTGTAAGATTTCCTTGAAGAAAGCTTTAAGGCCGAGGAAATGATTTCTAATATTAGTTGATAATGAAAAGATGTAAGAAAAAAGTTTGCCGACAACACTCATTGCATTTTTAATAAGTTTTTGGGTGTTTTTCATGCAGGTATGATATTTTCTTTAAAACTTATGTTTATTTGAGCCTGCCAGAACACACAAATCGATTAACTCTACTTTTGGTAAATTTTTCAATTTTGATACCACAGCACACGATATTTATTTGATAATAATTAGCTTTTCATAAACCGACGTTCGAACCACCAAAATTTCATTTAACTCAAACAATTCCCAATACCTATAGAATCTGTTTTCCCATATATACGGTAGTTTATGGAGTTAATCGGTTTGGCTAGTGACAGGCTCATTTACCACTATCAATCCCAAAGCCTAGAAAAGTCATTGTACCAGTCAAACTTCATGTATAAATATGTACCTTAGGATGTGTATACGTGGAGACCTGCTTCTCTAACGTGTACCTCTCTATTACCAAAAAAAAGGACAAAGGATGGCTTTCTCTCTATTTTAAGAGATAATGAAGGGGAGAGTCAGAAGAGGAATATCTCTCCATGTATACGCACCCTTAGAAATTGACGGGTTGTTGAGTCTATAGAATCCTTAGTAATGTAACTTCGCGGAATTTATTTTCTTTATTTTATGATAAAAAATCTAAAATTAAAATTTAAATTTAGGTTAATTCAATACGTTTTATGGTAGAGAATTACGAAATGTCAGTTGATTCAACTAGTGTTATATACTGTATATACATACATAGTTTTGAAATGTGGTTGACTTTTACCCCAATAAAGCACTACTTTATATTATACTTTAATTGATATAGTAGCAGCAATAATGCTTCTTCATACCTTCGACCATATAATTTTTATAGCTGAATCTGAGACAAAAATCTAGACGGAATGTTCTATAGTAGCAATGTCCTTTCTATATTAAAAATGTTGTTTTGTGGTATATTTTTACGCTCAAGGTTTGCTGAACATAGGTTGGAATTCTTTAGAAACATAAACACAAACACAAATACGTATAGTGCGGCTAATTTGACTTGGCTCCTCTGACTAAAACAATTACAACACTAAGGCAATGAGCCAAGAATCAGAAACGGTCTGGAGAGATAGTTTATTGGCATTCAACCCAACACGTGGCTAGCTGGTAGCTAGAAATTTCGAATTTCTCCCTTTTCTTCATTTTCTCCTTCTTTCTTTCTCTCTTTTCGAATGGGGCAAAATTCAATAATTGCATTTTATTGATACCTACTAGTTTGTTTACCCAGATATTTGGTTTACCACTAATAAACTATCTTTAATTTTTGTTTCATAACTCTATTGTTATGGTGGGTGTACTGTTTCAGTCAGAAGGGCCAAATCAAAATTGCGCCACAATATATGGAAAATAACAACCAGATCAATGTTTACGATAAATTATCAGCGGTAGAAGAATACATATACCTACGTAATATCGTAGGTATTGTTTTTTGAGGTTTCCACAAAAAAGTGGCAGTAACGTTCTGTTAACAAAAGGATTTACAGAAATTTCAATTTTTGTTTATTCAATTTGATGAAATATACCTATCTGTATGGAAATAACGTTATGTGTACAGATAGGGTATATGCAGGGGCGGACTGGTCGTATGTTACCGGCCCGGTAAATCCATGGATTGATCGGCCCAATATACTGGCAT
>JAZBHA010000454.1:42487-59132 GCA_037464855.1 Iselma pallidipennis | reverse complement strand
CAGAAGGACAATCAGGGCTCACCAAAATGGCTATCGTTTAATGATAACAATAATTAAATGTTAAGCTTTACAAAGGAATTATTAAAAAAAATCCTAGTGAAAGAAAGTTAGTTTCAATAACAGAAGACGGTTGCAGCTATAATGAAATGCGAATCATCCACATTGCTACTGACAGATTTGATTGTTGTTGTTAGAGATAATTTACCGTATCTGTAGAATGGCCAGTGAAATGGGCTGAACATCCCTGTTCGTCTCATCTGCATACTGGGTCCGTTTACGGGTAAAAACGTCTCATCTCACCACCATCCAACATGATTTCCACACACCCAATTCCTCAACACACTGCAAACTACCATTGGCCTGCAACACAACTTAGTGGTTGTTTTAAGCAAAGCACTCCAGGCGGGGTGGGTCCATTAATCTTGAGCTCATCTTGGGTAGATATAAAGGCGGTATCCCTATTGCATATTCACGTCCACACATCACGGATTGCCAAGGCAAGGCGACCCTAGGTCCATGTATGCGAAGATTTGCTTAAGACGTTGTTGCTATAGTCTATCTCATCCATTTGTTCCACCTCTCTCTGTTTGTTTCTCCGTCAAGGTTCACCCCCCTTTTACTGCTAGTTATATAATACTAGTCCCTCGTTGCTTCGGCCACATTCGCCCAGATCCAGCAAGGATAATTAGGCCGCAGGATCGGCAGGATTCAAACCGATGCAGATTTGGTTAATTTGAGATGGGAGCGTGTGTGTTAGAGAGGGCAATCGATGTGTGTGGTGGCTTTAAGGGAGACGTTGTAAGATTAATGGGCCGGTGGTGGGTTTAAGGAATGCCTGGATTAGTCCACCAAACTTTAAAGGGCCTTCAACGATACAAATTACACAACAACCAATAATACAATACAAAAATCGATCAGTTCCTTCTAATTCAAAATCAAACCCTTTGTCAACAATAAATTGTATAAAAACGATCATTTTTCCTGATAGCTACCTGGCAAATAAATCCATTTCAACGATCAACTTGTTTTATTATCGCCACTTGGTGAAAGAACAAACAAAAAGTCGATTTTTCCAACATTTTCCCAACACAGACTTTCCACGATGAATTTGTAACAACCTGTTGAACCGTCAGTTTTGACGTTTCTTTACAGGGCCCAGAATCAATCGTCGCTTGATTGTTGGACTGTTAAACTGGACGACTTTTTGGGGATTGCGATGAGGGGAACAAGGAGAATCAAGGGCGGCAATCTCCCACTCTAAACCGCATTTCCCTCTTTTATGAATAATTGATCGACCCTATCTCAATTACCATCAATGAATAATAACAATAATAAAAATAATAATAATACGAAAAATTGAAATATACTAAACAAATTTCATATAATTCTCCTACTTTTCTCTTTATTGTGAGAACAAGTATCTATTTTTGTTTCATCAGATCCACGTCAGACAATTATAAAAACTGGCACGAGAGATACAGGGTGCGATCACAATTATTGACTTCTCGCTTAAAACGACGTTACGACCCGTTATTACAAACTAAGTAATAGTTATTGCAGGTCGTACTTATATACCAACTACTTATTACACTTAACTTTAACACTCATCTCGGGCTCGAGTTTTAACCTCGGTCTTGTGGTAAACATATCGTGGAACGCGCGCGCCAGAGGTGGATTATCGCACATATCTTCGCTTGGCAATTTGCTATTTCTCTTTCACCCTTATATTCTTCTATGAATTATCCTTTTTGGATAATAAATGGCTAAATCGAGCGACGATCTTGTTCCTTTTTATTTGTTTGTTTCGTATTTTTGTTATATGTATCTAGGTGCATTAGAAGGGAAACGAGGCAGGAAATTGAAAAATGTGAAATATTTAAAAGAAGAACGCTGACATTTTTTGGTAGACCACTGAAAATGTAAGTTTTTGATCACTTCCTCTCAGTTATCAAATCAATTATTAGTATTTCTCTATAGTTTTATTTTCGAATTCCTAGCGTTTCTGTAACAGATTTATATTTGATGTAGTAGGCACGTTTTAGGGGCTGATACCAAGTCGAACACATTAAATGTTAGAAGGGTGTCTTCAAGGAACCGAACATTGTCCGAAGGAGGGTCTTGACAGGACAGAAATGTTCATCCTTGTGTATACGTGTATATGTGTGTATGTATGTGTATGAGTGTGGGCTGAAGCAGGAGTTGATAAGACTAGAGCTAGGTTGGTTTAGTGAGGGTGGTGATGGTGGTGGTGGTGAGTTTGAGGAGATCTTGGGACTGGTTTCGGCCCCGAATCTCCTCTCTCATTTACATACGGCCACTCTAGTATAACACCAACTAACCTAGCCTAGCTACACAGTTTCTTCGTTGACAGCTTCTATGTCGCCAGCTATTCTGCTTTCCGTTTTCTTGTCATTGTTGCTACTGGCGGGCATTATCAACAATTACCGGAGATTGATTTACTGTCGACTGTGTCTGATGTTAGGACATTAAGGCGATTTTATTAAAATCAAAAGTTCATGTAAACTTTTAAATTGCAGCTTTTCCAGTCAAAGATTTTATTTATTAAGAATCTAAAAATATAACAGTCGAGATGATTTAGAAATCGTTTAAGAAAATATGGAGAGAATACATGTAAATAAATAACATTTTCTAGACAATGAATTTTGAATGTAGATTGTTGGATATTTAGGTGCAGATGGGTCTAAGCTGTGTACGTGTTTCTGTATGTGGTGATAATTGTTGTGTGTGGATCGATAATGAGACTAGGGAGATTAGTTCTATGGTGCATGCAGGACCAGTCGGCCCTTATCAGTCGTTTTGACAAGACGGCAGGTCATAATATAATGCGAAATTAGAATGCCTTCGCACACATAAATTCGCAGAAAATGACAGTAAGGGCTTATGTCTGTACTATATCCGGTAGTAATAACTCACGTATAGGTGGGCCTGTGTGGTATATCTAGTCGAGATAGGGAGTCAAATTGTAATACGACCCCGGCAAAAGGAAGGGGTTAGAGGCTAGTCTAGAATAGTATAGATATATGTGTATGTATATGTGGATATATACATATATATATATATGGAGAAATCCCCAAAACAAGGACCAAGCTAGGTGGCCGCCACAAGCCATATAAGGGTAGTTGCTTACTCTCTAATCAATAGATTCATATACGACCATATCTGCATATACTCACACGAGGCCGGAAAGACGGGGACAATACCGCCTCCACTTATATTCCACCCTCTACATCTCCTCCTATCGTTGATTCCAGATGGACCCCCTTTTGAGCGGGAGAAAGGACCGACCCTTGGCTGCTATGAGTGAAACAGATAGAGAATATGTATGGTGAATAGGAGGCAGGCGGTAAAGAGACGTCGACGGAATAAGGAATTGATTGTACATGGACCATGCCTTAGTCCTACTGAATATGTACAAGGAGGTGTTGTCCTTGTCCGATCTTTAGATGGACTCCTTCCCTTCTTCAACTCCTCCTCCTCCTCCTCCACCACCACCCCGCTACTTCTCGGCATCAGGATGACATGTGTAAGCGAACAGACTGACGTCACATTTCGGACACATAAGTAATCAAATCGACCAGGACAACATTTATTTTGCAAATTCAAATCGACTCCACCCTTACTCAAGTAAAATGCAAATTTAAATAAATATATCTACATAGAATAGTTTGGAAGACTAGGAGAGATTAACGTTAAATAGAATTGTGTTTATTTTTTAGGAACAAAAATAGTCACATTAATGTCGATTTTTATTTAGCGAAATCTCCATCTTTCCCTCATTAAAACCGTCGACCATCAGTAATCCCTGTTTTAGCTGTATACAGAAAATTAATTTTATATAGGGATGTGTTTTCCACTCAAGTAATTCCAATACTGGTGCCGTGAGATTTGCACATGTTCCAAGCTGTGAACGTCCGTTCCTGGCATGCAAGTTAACTTTTAAATAATTGCTCCTTTGAGTCGTCCGTAGGTATTATGTGAAAAAACCCTCTTCCTCTCTCTCTCGCCCTCTCTCTCACCACTGTTCTACCTACACCTTTTACCTATACCCACCCTAAACGGACCATTTTAAATTACAATTAAATTATTCCGCTGTTTTAATTAAAAACACATAACATCAAAATGGATACAACTAATTGGAAACAGTAAAATAAACAAAAAGGCTAAATGCAACACACAAAATCAGGAAATTCTACCCCTTACCCTCTTTGCTCAAAACAGAAAATTAAATCACAGTTCTTTGTATCAACTTGATGCTCACTTATTTATGTTTTACTGTTAAACAATATCAGGAAAATGATTGATTGTGAATATCAGGATCAGGGATTCGAAATAAATGTCAAGGTATAGTAAAAACGATAGAATTGTGTCAAAATATTGGAAAAGTGTAATAAACGAAAGGGGTTAATTACAAATCGATGATTTAGCAAATCTTTAGGTGGTTTTTAAAATTTAAAGATAGAAATTTAGAAAATTATCCACTAGATGATGTTTCCAATCTGATAATAAAAGTGACTCTCATATTATTATGACCGATTTGTGAAAATTCGAAAATTAGGCACATTTCGTTGTTGCTCGTAATGTTGCCATTTAAGTTGGACCCGCTAAAACAACGACAATATATACTGAGTTGATGCAATCCAGTACGTTTGATTGAATAGTTTGAAGAGAGAGTTTCAAGAAAAGAGAGAGGCATCCTGAAACCGTTCAAGTATCCAGTGATTTACCTGATTATTGGATCGAATCAAGCTCTTAGTGGTATTGTTTGGTAAACGCTACTTCCCACGGTCATTTGTTTTGCATGTCGTGCATTACGTACATACATTCGTATAGGTATAGGAAATGTATTCGATTCAATATTTAACTGTAGTCAAATATAGTGATCCCTTAGAAAGAAGAAAACTGCTGTTATACATGGGGGGTGTCGGTCTCATTAGATAAAGAAACCTTAGGGGCGATGCAAAATACAATACAAACATAGTATAGGATTTGAGGCTGCGTTAATTATAAAACAAACGAATGAGCCGGCCTATTCTGTGTAATATGTAAAGCTTAATTTACTGACCTAATCAGAAAAACCTCGGTGTATATAAGCGCGGCTGTGGCGTCTCTAATGAGCTAGCTAAGCGATCTTCCTCCAACTTCCACCACCACCACCATCATACACTCTCATCCAATTGCTCATTTCGCACGAAAATAACAGAGACGTGCACGAGGAAAAATCCAGATACTACCCCCATCCTGTTGTCAACATAAATCCATATCGAATTTGCTATTTTCGTTATTATTAATTTTTTTCTTTCATGGAAGACACCAAAAAAAAAAAAATTACGAAAAGAATAATAAATGCTCGTGTAATAGAGAGAAAAGGTCGTGTTTTATGTTGGGTCTTGGAGGCGTACACGGTACACCTTATACAATGACCCAAATTATAAAATTCAATTGAAATGAACATCCTTCCCATTAGCGATGAACCAGTACCTATATAGGTATATTGATCAATAAATTATCTATTGGATGGAGGAAAGGAAAAATTTTTACCAACAATTCTCAAACAATAAAACAATAATAGTTCAACCTTCGGGCTGGTTAAGTTTAGAATCAATTATGAATGTGTTGCCCAATGTATGGACTATTCTAACTTGAGGCTAAAACGTGGCCAAATTGAAACACCACCACCATTTAACATTACGAAATTTGCAATTGTGCTTTCTAATCTCTTCAAACATACATCGAAACAGAGAAAATCTTTATTAGTTAACAACAAAACTAGTTTAGTTTAGGTTTTTTTTCAATATTTTATTTTTAAAGTCTCTTGTTGTTCTTGTGGTATGGTATCTCTATATATATTAATACTCACCAAAGGCAAAATTGTATGTCGATCCGTCGTGAACACATATTTGACGTTGCTAATGAGTGCGTGCTGCCTCCTGCCGATTTCGTCGGCAAAGATGAGACTTGGTATTATGGGAACGAGAGCGTCCATTGTTATCTAACTTGACGATGTGTGGTCCACTTTGTAGTCTTTATATGATACAACAAAACTATAAACAATTTTGAGAAATGGATAACATGAGACGAGTTCAACAAAATAATGTGTCCTTAGATTTTAGAACATCCATCAAATTCATAGGGACACATCAAGAAAAAAAATCGATTTAGGGCAGCATCCGGAAGAAGACAAGATTAACTTAAAAAAAAGCACAAATTCTTTTAAAAAAAAAAGGTACAGAAAGAAGGTATCTACTCTGAGACTGCTTGTTTCGCAGATAAGTAAGTCGTTCCTGGATTTCACCAAATAATTTTGTTGTAAAAAGAAGTTATTAGTCGTAGAAAATAGAAGCGTCTTATGAAATTTTAATTACGTTTCAAAGTTTAATTTTACGTTATTTCGAATAATTTATTACAAGTTGTCTATTTCTATGTGACCTAGAAAATTATTAAACACGAAATTTTCCTTAAATATTGGAACAAATGATGACAGTCTATAAATATAATATTTACCAATTTCAAATACAATATATAAAGATAGAAAATATCGTAATAGTAATTATAATAATGGACAAAAATTGACGAAAAGTTACAGAAAGTTGTGACGATACCTATATCTGGCAGACGATGCTCTAACATTAAGTCTCGTTGAGAGTCCATTATTTTAACGTTTTATTTTCAGTCGTAGCAATTCTCAAAAACTCATCAAATCGAAGAGAGAAGAAAGCAATCGCAAGCAATTCCCTCAGTAAAACTAAAAAGCTGCAATGAGTTGTCACGTAGCAATCGATAAATGAGCGAAGTGCGCGACTACTGCGCGCCGTGATTAGCATTTCTTTTTCCTGAATTGTATGTGTCCTCTGTTTCTTGTCTCTACTATCAATCGTAATATACAGAATAAGGGAGACTTTTAAAAGTGGGCGGTTGACTGTCCCTCTTTTCAGGCCACACCTGACCAACATATCAACCCTATCATTAAACTAAGAATTCAAATGTATTGATTTCTTTTTCTTGTAGTTCTATTAAACGAACACTTATTTGAAATTTGTGTGAGAAAGTTGGCACTTGAACGTATTCCACGTGTCTGTTTTATATGGATTTTGTCCATCTTATAAGAGGCCCCAAAATTACTAATCGAGAAACATTGGTAGAAACAGAGAGAGAAATTCATTACAGCGTCGCTCACATACTTTATTTGTTTGTGAACGCAATAAGGGGCTAATACAGGAATACTAATGCCAATTAGAGTATTGTGTCCAATAGATCTGTGATGTGTAATCTAATATGGAGCTGGATCTGTCACGTTCTTGTCCAGAACGTGACCCCACGGACTAACCATGTGAACATGCCCCAGTATTTGCCTTTTAATACAAACTGGTCAAGCCGTCGTGTCCCTTCAACATACTGTCTATGGTGCTAAAATTAACCAAAAAAAAACACCCCTAACAATTAAATTCAGATAAATATTTCGCACATTTCTAACTAATCAACAATAAAACAACCACTGCTATAAAAAAACGTCTCAAAATAGATTTCTCACAAGCAACTTGAAAGTATTCATCCAGAACTTTTTTACATTCTTGTTTTCCTAATGAATGGAATCGAACATGGATTTCCGACACATGCTTATTGAATGCGCTATATTTCTGTCTTCCTATAGCTTTGTTGATAGGTCTTTTTTCTTGCAAGTGGTGAGTAGAAACTCTGTCGGAAACCCAGCAAAACCGGAAAGATCTACGTCAATTACTCTGTATAATCGTGACAACATTGCCATTTGGTCCTGTTGTTGGCTGGCGTGCTAACAACCGCTCTTAGGATTCGCGTTTCGTTTCTCCGTCCGTGTGTCAAAAGGTGACAATCACAGTGCCCGTCGTTGGCGACGTGTGATACCAACAGCGTGCACACGTGCCTTCTCTCTGTCCCGCCACCTGCACCTCACCCTATTGTTTATTCAACTGTGATTTATTAACATTGATCGAGATTACTTTGTATCGGCAATAGATCGTGATCAAGATCGATACTATTATATATAAAACACAATTACAATGTAACTTTTAAATATATTAATAATGAGAAGTTTTCTAATAAAAAAATGAGAGAAAATAAAAATCTCTGACTGAATGTTGATGTGTTCACCACCCATCTAATAGGAAATATGTACATTTTCTCTTCACTCAACATACTCCACGTATTTGTTAATAATCTGTTATTAAATCGTCTTCCGCGCCCCGTCGTCGTCCGTCGTTTTCGTCATCATTTCAAAAAGCAATCTTGTGACTTTTTCAATTCTATTTCCAGCCACATACATATACCTACACACACACACACACATCCATCCAGATCCTTCAGTAATAAAGTACATGTATTGTAATGGTATTTCTTTATATACTTGTTGTTTGTTGGCTTGCTGGTTTTGTACGTGATCACGCGTGGAGTCCTTTTGATCACAGAGCGGTCATTCTTTCAACATTCAAATAATTGCCCTCATCATTCACCAGATATATTAATCAATTTTAATCTTAAAATTAATATTCCGATAATATTATTGAAATAATTCAAGTGCAATCTTATATAACAATTGGAAAAATAATCAATACAATCGAAAATAACAATCTTCCAATAAACGTGATTATAGTAAATATTAGATACATGTAGGTACTGTATTATATAGGAAATTACAACAACATATAGTATAGGGAGATTTTCGTTCAATTATCAATAGTAGAAATGGAAAAGAAGAGATTATATTTAAAATTATATATGTTGGATGTAATATAGGAGAACTAAATGTGCGACCACTGATCTATATTATTGTTGGGAATCGGTAGCACCCGGTGTCTAAGAAATTATCCATCACTTTCAACATAAAACCACTAAACTACATTCCAAACCCTCAATTTATATCGCCTATTTATTGCTAACTGTTAGTAATAACATTCACCGATAGGAAATTGTGAGGAAAAATTGAGATTTACAACTATTTTGAGCTGGTTTTTCAGTAGCTTTTTCAGAATCTTTGACATCCTACTTGATTAGGTATGTAAAGCAGTAACGGCCGGAACTGAATCGACGGAACCGTCACGTCCGAAACTGTACGCATGCGCTTCCTTCCCCGTAATAAACGACTTGACGGTCCGATCATATGTGCGGACAGCCTTAGCGTCCTTTACTTCGTTTTGCCCTCATCTGAGGGATTATTCAGATTAAAACAAAAATGCTTATCGTACCAAAAATTTTAGCGAAAGGTCAATCGAAAATAAAAATACACATGCACATCAATGTGCAAAACGTTGCAGTTCCAGGAACCATTGAGAATTACTAGTTCTATTCAATTAAAGAAGGGCTAATGAATAAAGTAATTAATTGCTTGTAGTCCCGGAAAATAGTATCCATTCTCTTTGGTTTTCTCCTTATTATATTTGCGTATATACTGTGTATCCCATTCATATCGCCTCCAAAGTAATTTGCCAAAAACCTTTCCTTTATTTATAGCCTTGCATCTCTGACGCTAAATTTGCGACCTACAGAAGATACAATCATGAAAAACCCGTAAAATAGGGGTGAGATGTTTACATTCTATTTCTTTAAGATGGAATTATAGTTAATAAAGTGACAAAAACCATAGCTGGATATTGTACCGTATTATAGTGACGTGCGAACACACAGAGAGCCCGCCCCGTGGGGCTCACGAGTCCAACACCGTGAACAGCCTCTATACGTCCATTACGCCAGGATATCTTGACCATATCAAGGGATACTAAACAAAAAACAATAATGAACAGAGAGAAAAAAGCATAAATAAAACAACGGTCAGTGTTTGCATGTTCATTATCACGATTTGTTGTTGGTTTTCGGCTAATTAACGTGTATGTATACAGAAGACATGACTGACTGACAGAAACACATCAGTTCATGTAACGCCCATCAAACCACCAACAGCGAATAAAAATCACCACCTTTTTCTATTATTTTTTACCATTTAATATGTTATTATTATTATTATTAGTATTATTATTATTGTTTTCATCAGAAGTTGATTTGTTTCAAATGATTCTCAGCTGGATCCAGTTGCTCAGTTCCTGTCTTGTCTTTTACTGTTAAAATCACTACCACAAATCCAATCTTACATAACTTTTATTGTTAATAAATATTTTCATATGTATGTAGGTATATGATTGTTGTTTTTTATTGTTACTTTATAATTGAATTCTGGGCAATTGAAATGATTAAATGATTATAGTTTTGTAGTGATATCGCCGAGTCATTTAGAACTAATTAAATTTGTATATATGTATAGATGTGTGGCAGAAACTTGAGGTGGTCCCATCTTTATCTTTTTTCTTTGTATATGTATATGTGTACCAATTTACCACACCTACCAATTTTCCAAATGTTTCATTTGTAATAATAAACTACAACAACAACAACAAGAACAACAAGAAAACTTGAACAATCTAAATTGATGTGTTCGATTACAAATTGGTTAACAACAGGTCATTGCGGAAATGTTTTATTTTGTTTCGTGTTCAATCAATGATTTGTTGTCTAGAATTTTCGACAATTAGATCTTATCTGATTCTATAATGTTTCGATCGTTACCAACATAGACATCAATTAGTTGTGTTTTTTTTTTATGATTACTTTCAGGTTAAAATCCATAAAATTACGAAAAGAAATCGATGAAAATTAATAAAAATTAACGAAATATGACTAAGCATAAAGTACAACATGTTTTTATTGATATTTCTAGTAGAAAACATGGGAAATTTCAACGGGAGGTTAGATGACAAACCTTATCTACAAGAAAAAAGCAACTCGCTAAAAGAATAGGTGACGTTTACTAAGACAACTAACTGCAAATAGAACACTCGACTACTATAAACATAGAAATATCAAAGAAGATTATATTAGGAAGGTAAAGAAGAGGGAAAAAAAACACAAAATCACGGTTCACTTTTTCCTAGTTTCGTTGACGACGAGAAGAACGCGATAAGGTTTAGTGAGCAGGAAGGAGGTGAAGCTGGTTGCAATGTTGTGAGCCGCGCACGATATGATTACGATCAGCGGTCCAACATATATCATTGTAACTATTATTATTTGCTATTTGTTACTAATGATTGTGTATGTTGGAATCGGTCGTGCATCATTACTCATTAATATAGTTCGATTTGATCTCGACTACAAAAAGCATGAGAAGAAACAACACAAATCAGACACGACATAGTAAATATTTTCGATATAACTAGTAGTATATAGGAAAAAAATTCAAGATTTTTCAGGAAAGAAAACATAAACCATAAAAGATATATTTTGATATTTTTTTATAATATATAAAGAAAAACAATTGATCGCTTCTTACACCCTGAATAATCGCATCTTATATGGAATAAGTTGGACACGATTCAGATTCTCACAGGAATCTTGCCGTTGTTTCATGTAATGATTCTGCACTTTCTTTAAACCAAGAATACGAAAATTTCAAATCAACAAAACTGTACAAACAATATTGTTTTAAAATAAAACAACGAGGGGAATAAGCTTTAAGAAAAATCAACAATTCCAATCAAATCGTTAGATTTCAATAAGTTAGAAGAGACTTTCAGTTTTAATTCATTCTTAATCTCTATAAAGTTTCTACGCATTCTCTAAATCCGTATGATTCCTGTTTCTATAATTTTGCGTATATTGTATTAAAATTTAATTAAGAATGGAATGATGATGGAATTATAATACAAAGAAAAGGAATGCAATATTTTTATTTTGTTAATTCTTGTTTTTCTGGATAGCATGGTGATGGTGGTTTCTTGAGATAGATCACTGAAAGATAACTTCATATAACCATTGAGCGTATAATTTCGTGCGTGCACATTCCGCAATATCATCTCTCTTCCACTAAAACTATTGTTATAATAATGACTGTGTGTGCATGTGTCTATCTCATACGTGATCTGTACAAATGTCATTATTTTTTGAAGCACGTATGTCATCACAGGGGGGCAATTAGAGGCAGAATGACGAATAGACATTGATTTAAATTTAGAAGACTTGCATGGCAATTGTTGAATTTTAATGTGACAGAAAGAATAAAATATCGAAAAAGAGCAAAATTTTCGAGTTGCCTCCAATTTGTTCTGCATCTTTCTGTACCAATTTTGACTTTTATTGGAATTCCTAGATTCTACGATTTTTTGGCGTTGTGTGATTTAACAAACTTCCCCTCCACTATTACTCTTTCTGATTTTTCCCTTTAATTTTTCAAAAACTTTGCATATTTTAGGATCGGTTATTGATGTCACCCCGTCGCTTCATTAAGTGCCCTCTGACTATGACATGAACAAGCGGACCTAAATATGCAATGAGCAATCCATTCTGGATTCTTTACTCAAATATGATTTGCGTCGCCCTTAACATCCAGGTGGGAAATGAGTGCCACTCAGACTGAGTGGACCCCCGGATAACCGGGCCTTGAAGATTCACATTTGAGTGTCATTGTATTACCTGTCCAAGCTAAGAAGAACTTTGAGCGAGAGTGCACAATGCAAGTGATCATTAGCGCCCTCAGAACTTATAGATGGCAGTGGTGTGTTCCTATATTTTTGCTAATTTCGAACCTTTCCTGAGACACGTCTCTTCTGTTCTTATTGTTTAGCGAACAGTCACGTCACAGTGTGCACCGATTTGATTCTACTTATGGTGGACAGTTAATATTTTCCTAAATATTTTCAGTTCTGTTTTTATTTCAGCCATTATTTTCAGTCACGTCCTATTGCTAGAGATAAATAAAATTCAAGCAGTTGTAAGCTCGTCTATCTATGTATGTTCTCTTTATGAATATGTGTTTGAAAGATACGTATATCGTGCTACAGTTTTTTTTTCTTCCTCCAAGTTTGTTCGTTCATATTATAATTTGAAGAGCTAATTTTCTCTGTGATGGTGTAAGAATTTCGCATTTTCGTGTTGCCGTCCCTTAGGCGAAAATATCTCGTTCATTGATTTATGGTTCATTTTAATTTTTCTTTCAAGTCTCTATGTGTTGACAAGCATTGATTTATATAACTATTAATCAACGACGACCATACATTTATGAAACTTCTTCTTCGTCTTCTTCGTCTACTATTCAAGGATATGTATTTCAAGAGAAGACAACAACAAGACACCAAAAAAAAAACCGACACGATAACAATTTAATCATTGAAGAATGATTTGATGGAAATTCTAACAACCGCTCTATATATTTTTTGTAACGATTTTTCAAAAAGTGTGATAAATAACAATTTTACTAGAAAATTGATGATAATTTGTTCGAATTGTTTGTTATTTATTGTTGTTTGTTCATGTATCAGCTATTATTTGCAACGGGTTTTGTTAATTAAACAATGAATATATGTTGGTTTTATTTTTCGTTTCCCATGAGAGGAGGACCATAGGTTGGTTGTTATTGTTGGTCGAGATGAGCCGAGGGCTATAATGACGTTTACTGAAATTTGCCTACATTGGTTTCCAATCCTTATTTTCCAAACGGCTTATTATTTTGGTCGCCGTAGGGCTATTTGGGTGCAGTTTTTTTCTTTACATGTGCAACCGTAGAGAAAGGACAATGTTAACCATGTAAAAATTCCTTTCTAATCTCATCAATTCCGTTTCCGTTTTTTTTTCCTGTTTTATTAAAAATTTTCATGTGATCTGTTCATTTCTAGTCTTGTTTTTTTTCTTTTTTGGGTAGAATTACACTTCGAGAAAGCATTTTAATATGGATAAATGATAAAACAAATGACTGAGCAATTGTATAAAGTAATTTTGTTAAATCATTTTATTTTACAATGAAATCATCAAATTTTTAAACAACAATTTCAACCTTCACTACACACTGAAAAACAAATATTCCATCTATTGATTATTGAAAGTACTCGATCGACCATAACAACAGTAACGAAAAAATGATCGTAAATTTGTCTGCGAAATAGAAAATTTTATTTTTATTAATAGAAGAAGAAAAAAACAACATACACACACAAATTAGTTGAACGAGAGAGAGTTTCCAGGGGTTTTCCCCGAAGTTCTTTGCTATTACTATTTCAACCACAACATTTCAAAAACTGGAAACTTTATCAAGCAATAAATGGACCTTCCAGATGAACTTAATACCAGATAACATTTCGTTGACGTATATTCATATAATAACCAGATATCTTAAAAATACGAATAGTTAATTACCAAAGCGAGTTGGTCGATATTAAAA
Source organism: Iselma pallidipennis (assembly GCA_037464855.1). Classification (NCBI taxonomy): domain Eukaryota; kingdom Metazoa; phylum Arthropoda; class Insecta; order Coleoptera; family Meloidae; genus Iselma; species Iselma pallidipennis. The sequence goes on along the minus strand of JAZBHA010000454.1, from coordinate 44,884 downwards.
TCGTAAAATGTGCATTAATCCAGTCAGTTTCAAAAGTTTTATGAAAGTCCATGTGATAAAATCAAGACGAATCATAAAATTGTGCGTTGGCTCGTTCCAATAACGACACAAGGCATCCTTCTTCCGTTTTTCTTTATTTTAATCTTTTCGTTCGTATAGACGAAAAGTTGTATTCAATATCGGTATGAACATATCCGTGAAACGATTTTCAAAAGGGATTTTTGTGTATCGTAACCCTCTCTTTTAATTTCCTTTAGAAATACGTGAAGACAATGAATTCGAAACAGTCAGGATTACAATAAAATTAACGGTGAGGGGGATTTCATGACGACGATTTTGCTTTCAAATTATTTCCACTGACAATGTTACAGGAATATATTTCTTCTAAATGCGTGTCGATTTCGCTTTTTTTCCTTATTTTATATGCTAATTATTTCTTTTCATTGATGCAATCAAAAACAAAAGGATTCTTATCAATGGAACGCTAATTCTGTACGAAATTCGTGGCCATTATCAATTCTCTTTTTTTTCTATCATCAGCTACATATTAAAGGATTTATGATGGAAATGTCTAGGAGGAAAAGGGAGTCGAATAAAATCGCCTAATAAGTACAGAAAGCGTACACTTTAATCCAGGGCCACTCGGCACTGCAAAATAAAATAGATTGCATCCTCATCTAATACGCCTTTGCATAGGATTAATTAGTTTAATTCTTGGTCCAAGCTACGAAGTAGAAAAGAGAGATATAGAAAACTTTAACAGAAATCTCTCTACTAAACCTTCAATATTATTTTTAAAAATAATCGTTAAATATCAAAAATATTGAAATGGACCCTTCTTGTAATTTTGTCGTTCTTTACTCGACTAAAAGAAAAGGGGGACCGTCGAGACGTTGTTGTTTCGGTTAATTGAAACCGAAACCGAACAAGGGTTGGCGTATATAGTGTATTCGTTTTTTTTTTTCAGAGGCGAGCCTTCTTTTCGCCCAATTAAAATAAATCAATATGAGAAGAGTTCGAATGTATATTTCGCGAATATTTCCTCTACCAATCTCCACTTCCACCACCACCACCACCACCACCGTCCCTATAAGTCCAGGGTTGCTCCGGCAAATAGATTAACCTTTTCGCTTTTGTTCTTGTGTTCGTAAAGTGGGTGTTTTCTTCTCTCAATCTTTTCACAACCCTTTCTTACTACGGCACAATCTTTGGCCTGGCGCTAGCAAGACTTATACAACAAACCCCCCCTCCTTATATGAACACCAACACACCAACACCGTCCATCTTTCCATATCTGAATCCGCCCCCAAATTTATCAGCAAGTTAAGAAGTTGTTCAGACTGCCTATCTATCCTTTACTTTCTTTTATTATTTTCGACTAGCATCATTTTCGTTTGTATACAAAGGTCTCGCGACAAGACAACAGAAAAAGGGTCAAGTGACCTATATTTGTTGTGATGATGATGATGATGATGGGTGTCGTTCCAGTGATTGAGGGTAAAAATAAAAAGAGTGGCATTTGTTTTCATAACAACAATCAAACCTCAAATACATAAATCTACTCCAGTTTGCCACCCCTTTAATCTATATCGGTTTTTCCCTTGTTCAAACTAAGTTTTTAGTTTAAAGTACACGGATACCGGGTCGCGATTGGCTTAAACCAAATAACTTAATCAATGTATTTCCATTATTCTCCCGCGTATAAGAAACAATGCAATTATAAACATTAATTTCAGAAAATTCTCTTTCTCCACAACTCGTTCTCTCTTCTATCCCATCTATCTATTCTCATTCATCTTTGGACCCTTTCCCTCGTGTTCCAGTCTGATTTACCTACCACCACCACCACCACCTCACGAGATTTTCTTTCGCTTTGCCCTTGCAAAATTTGTAGTTGTACGACAACGATGAGAACGAGAACCGAAAACTCACACCAACCCCCCTAGCCCTATATTCTGGTCGGCGACTACCCAAAACCAACCTGGGAGTAATTTGTCGGAGTTTCTACGATAAAACGCACGCAGAATTGTGATAGATTTAAGAATAAGGGACAGAGACAGATTATAAAACAAGTGAGAGATATTTAAATAAAAGAAAGAGTCGACGCCAGATTCAAATCAGTGGTAGATGCTTTCACAATTCCACCACAGCCGAGAAATTAAGTAACTTTGGAAGTTTTATCAACTAGATATGAAGGGATGTGGTGGAATTGAATTGCAATACGACTACGGCTACATATGTGAACAACAACATATTAAGAAAATCGTTGGAAATGGAATGAGTGTAACTGAAAGATTTTGTAAATGACAGTTCCTTATTGTTTATCATAAGTGGTTCTTATGTTATTTTTCAGGAAATTCCAGTAAACTGGATGGGTTTTTAGGGTTGTTTTTTTTT
>JAZBHA010000454.1:2571-40833 GCA_037464855.1 Iselma pallidipennis | reverse complement strand
GGGGGCAAAGAAAACGCTAAAGAGAAATAGATAGTTAGGGGAGAAAAAAATAAGCGATGAAAATTTGCAAGTAGCACTTGTAACTGTAAAAATTAAATTCAAACATCGATGGATAATTATAAAAATACGAATTAATAGACTGCAACATGGTTCACTTTATTGATTTCTTCGGATGGTTAACATCACCTTTCCAATGATATGTTCAATTTAGCTCATTATGAGAACCATGAAGATGTTATTTATCAAATCACAACATTTAACATACCTTTTACTCGTTCTTTTTTTGCTCGTTTAAGATTTTCAATCAAAATCAATCAAAAAAAAAAGACGGACACATAAATATTATAATAACGAGTACTTATTTTAATATAATGTTTGAAACGGAATTGTAAAATCTACGGAAGAGATCGGTTGCGGTTTCCACTGTGTTGACATGTTAGAGATTGCTGTTTAGTTCATGGATGGAAATCAATGAACGGTGACTGATAGATGGAACCACCACCACCACCAACTTAATCTAAAAATTTCTCATTTAGAAATTGTCATAACAACAATATCAATTAGAATGAATATATTCCAACAAAATATTCCAAAATCCACACAAATGACAACAACGGATACAAGAAACAAATTATTGGATATTGTTCACGGTTTAGTCAACGGACTAATTCATTCACAAACAATATGTTCCGGTAAAAAGGTGCGTAACAAATGAGACTGATAGGTCCGAAAATTATATACAGCCAAGGAGATGGTGAATTGAAAACAAAAAGTCTATATGAACCATGATGTCCAGGTATGTAAGATTTCCCACACATAACTCGTTGAATGATCGAAGAATACGAGTATTCTATTAAAAACGAACTTAACAACACAAAAAGTCTGAAACGGCTAATTTTCACCGAACACATAAAAAGACAAAGCTGAGTCGATGTACAGAACCGGACTCTAACTTACAATCCTATCCTGAGAAACAAATTAAGTTGAAACTTAAACAAGTTTTTATCAAATTATTACAGCATTGATTTATAATTTATTAGTTTTTCTAGAACTAATCAATTTGTACAATTGAAATTTATACATTATCGTTAACATTAGCGCTAAATAACTGAGTTTCTGACTTACTAACAGACTTTACCGTTAGCGTTAACGTATGACTTGAAACTCTAAAACAGCACATATATGTATTCTCAATAAAACTATCCCTAGATAAACCGCCAGGAATCACGTGTTTAGAAATTCTATGAGTAAGAAGGTACCGGTGTTAAATATATTCACACGTGTCGTAACGTTAACGTTACCCTATACAGATTCGCATAACTGTGGCAGTTCATTAAAGTTTCTCTTTGCCTCCTAATTAATCTACTAAATTTATTCAAAATTCCTAAAACGTTTGGAAACTTCTGGTTTTGTCACATTACCGTGTCCGGCCCTGTCGTTAGAACAAAGACCCTTAAACGTTAGAGATTGCATCACTCGATAATAGAATACGGTAATCGCGTAATGTGTGAGACACGAACTACAAAGAGAAGAGAATGCGAAGAGATGTCGATGGACATCAACGACGCCGATGACGACGACAACGACGACGACGACAACGACGGATGGCCGTTGCGACCCCAGGACACAACAACACATACACACAAGTGTTGTTAGCTAGAAGTTCATAGACCACTTAGATCACTATTAGATATCGAGTGGAGTTGGAACGATCATAACTAATTTTCTGCTGGACTGACCCCGGGTTTCAGGTAAAACATTGAGTACTTGTCGTTGTTGTTGTTTATCGATTCTGGTAAAATAAAGCCAAACCAAATATTCCGATATGAATTGATGACAGAAGATAAAAAAAAAACACTAAAATTTTTATGGATAAAATTAAATTAATTTTGATATTTTTTTCGCTTTTATGAATGGTATTTCCCAAATATGTTGGTTATTGACCACAAATCAGGCTATAAATCAAATTAAATTCGATACAATTGAGGAATTCTATCGATTTTTTCGTTGATCTTCATTTCTATGGGAAATATAATGGAAACCACTGTTATTTTTCGAACGACAAAAAAAAACATTCACAACACATTAATGCGAATCTTATTTGATTTCCAGCATGGTGACACATTTCCAGTAGGTACATAATTATGTGACACATTGTATGGACATTTCGAATCTATCTCACTTTGATATGACGGCAGGTACAAATTAAGTAAAGTAATCAAAATAGATAATGTATCTAAATATGTAAAAGCAAATTAAAGTTAACGAAAAAATAATAGAAAAGAATTAAAGCGAATCGGCATAATAATAAAGCATCAATTTATATTCGTATAAGATGGTGACGTGTAACTAATGGAAAAATCACCACAAATGATTGTTGTTGTCGCGTCACAAAATACATCCATACCCAGTTGACAAAGGACATGTCATGCTCGATGCACCTCATCATTAACTTACTTTAATTTATAATCTTCACATGATATCCTGACCAGTGTGATGTGATCCAAACACTCTATTTCTTTGTTAATAATAAAAAAATATATTGAAGAAAAGATATAAATCGTGATGTGCACAGAAGATCGCACACAGGTCGAGGACCTATTACTATTATAAGAATCAGAGCAATCATAAACCTATTTGAGTTTTTAAAACCAAGATCTATAGGCTCGTTAATCTTTCAAACTTGTCAAGGAACAGCTAGCGTTTTTATAACGCTTTTTCCGAAATATTAACGTCAATAATATCGACACTCATCTTTTATCGATCGATATATTATCGATTTTTCAAAGATCAATCAAACTGTGGTTGGAGTGTCATATGTCTAGGATTCTAGGAAAGATTTTGTGTTTTCCGGGGATCAATTATAAAATTTTCACTATTGAGAGTTTCTTGCCCCTCGAATACTATTGACCTCACTCTCTGAACGCGGATCTGTGTTGTCGAATTTCCCACTCGTCTTTATTTCTTTCCCTTATTCTTGTGTTGTTGTGAAAAGTTGGAAAGTAATGGCAGTTTTTAAAAAATTTCGTTCTCTAGAGTAAGGGAGGACAAAACAAAGAGAAAGATTCACACGCATTTTTCCGTTTAAATGAAAAATATATTATATATTACTGCCGTTATATCAATGATCGATATCTTGCCTTAATTACAAGACGTAGAGAACAATAAAGACAAATTCGCAAATCTCATCTCTTGGCGACAATCAAATGAACGAATATGAGAGTTGAGTGGTGAGTTGGCAATATATTTTGTATGTTTTGTTAGAAGATTGGTGGTGGTGGTGGTGGTGGTAATGATGATGATGGTGGTGGTGAAGAATGGCGAACATTGCGACCACACATTAAGACATTGATAATTGATGAGATATGACAGACTGCGCACGGCATGGACCATTGTTCCATACCGACATAGATCAGAGATACACTCATGAGATTGTTTATTAAGATGACATACCATAATGTTGAGGGCCGGTTCGACGATAATTCAATACAATCAACCATTTGTGTTGAATATCTCTACATATTTGAAACAAACACACACACATGCACGCATATAGAAAATCTATAACGATAATAATAATAATAATAATAAAGCAAGAAACCCTTTCTTGTTCGCCCACAAGCTAATATGATAAAATTAAAGAAGGGAAAAGGAAGGCGACAGAAAACCATCTAAACAAAACGAGGAAAGAATAATCAGAAGAGAAAGGGTTGTTTGAAGTCTCATAAGGGTGTATTTTAAGACTGGCTGTCTAAAATGGAAAAGATTAGCTCTAGAGTTTCGGGGCGAACATAAGAGATGGGGGGTGGTGGTGGTTCTGTACCAACAACTAGAATCAAGTGGAAACGTGGAATATGGTTGGGATTCGTATTTTTTGGAGAGGGTAAAAGTTAAGAGATCAATACAATTTGAATATGCTATAATGCAATTATAAGCCATTGCGTAATTAGAAATGCCACAGGGAAACCTTTTATCTTTTCCTTGAAGAGGAGGAGGACGAGGACATGTTATTTTACGAATAATTTTAATGAAAAAGTTTCTACAAGAGATCACTTCTAGGTTTTTGGAGATTGAGGGTGGCGGAGGTTGGCGCGTTGGAAAGTTGGCGGGTTATTGGTTATGTTTTTGGTCGTTATTGTCATCCAACAAACGGTACCTCCTTCCGGTCGGCTTCAAATCTTATTAAAGGAAAACGACGGAATTAATTCGATTATTTGTTCGATATTTAATGTAGTTATCGTTTTGTGGGACAAAGATCTGACGTTATAGCATCTTCTTACTAAAGAAACACGAAAATTGGGCAAGTTTTCTTTAAATTTTCCTTAAAATTCATTATTCTTTGATGAACCATGATTATCTAGAAGCTTTTTTCTTTGCAAAAAAGGTCTTTAACAGAAAAGCTTTTTGATTCAAAATTTCTGTAACGCAATCAGTTCTAAATGCAAATATCCAGCAAATTAATTAAATAAATAAACTTTTTGCAAACCTATGCTCCTCAAGTTCTACAAAAAATTCTCTTGCAGGTAGGGCAGGAACATTTACTATAACATGAAAATCATCGTTAATTTCCCCTTTTTCTAAGGGACTATCACCAATTATCCGCTTTTATGGAGGATCTACTTCATTCGTTATTTATATTCAATTGATCTAGGAGAATCGTACACGTAACTCGTTCAGGTAACGTGTCCCTTGTCGCCACCACCATCCACCCATAATATACACCATCTCATTCCGCCACCCCCGATTTTCCACCAACCTCCTTCCCTCCAGTACAGTTTAAGTTTTCTTATACAACAAGAACAACAACAACAACAGCCCAAGCAAGCAGACGATTGTGTTTCTTTATCCTATTGTTGCAGAGTATCTTTCCGATGCAGGCTGACAAGAACACTTCTTCTAACGTCACCGACAATGCCATCTTAATCAAATGCGAGCTGAAGATATGTTTACTCGTCTTATATTTGTGATGACGTACTATTTTATGTAAAACTGACAAAGGAATTAAGCTCTTCAAACTAAGCTTAATTATAGATTATGTGAGGCGGTTTTGTCTTTGTTTTGGTGTCTTCTACTATTTGAAAGCCCATAATGATGGTTGGAAAAAAATCCTTTTAATGTAGCTTTCTGGATCAGATCCTAGTTAGTTCTGTGTCTTCCTCTTATTATACGTCTTTTATTCTATATAGATGCGTGTGTGCGTGTGTTCTCTCTATGAACACAATAGAGTTAAAATCGTACACAAGAAATTCCATTGGAAAACTACAAGTGGTGTCTAGTGAAATCTATTCCTTAGTTTTACAGCAAAAACGAGAAAAAACAATTATGCCAACAATAGGAACGATCAATTTCAGTAAATTTCAACTGTAATTCGAATGCTTTCTAAACTGCCACAAGCGATGACTGACACTGTATCGTATTTTGTCAAATATTTAAAAAAATCAGATATGAATTAATAAATAAAAAAGTTTTGTACCCACGAATGCGTTGCCATCCCTACGAGACACACCTAGTACGTATGTGTGTGTGTATTAGATGAAAATAGAATTTTCCGTTGAAATGATTCGTTGATGTGTTGGCCTGAAGGTGGTTAACAAGTGTCGGCCCACCAGGATGAAAAACTCATCTATATATGTGTGTGTTTTATTGTGTGTATATGTGTTTTGTTCGTATGGATATGCCTGGCGTGTTTCCTGGCATTTGCCGCCACCTACGAGGAGCGCGCGTCATCGTCCTGGTAGGCGCGCCGATAAAGGCGGGGTCTCTTTCTCTCGCCTTCGGCTTGCAGCCAGCTAATTAACACGTTACACAGGTGTCAACCTGACGGACACTACGCTAATTATTAATCACTAATTTACTCCCCGTCGTGCACTTCAATCAAATATTCATAGGGCTGCGTGCGAAAAATCGGAAAACTGGAACTTTTTACTGTGCCCTTCGTCTTGTCCATAAAAAGACAACCACCAGTAACTGAGGATTGACTTGTGGGGTGAAAATATTCAAAAACACTATTTTCATTTTCAGTCAACTTCAATTCTTCACTTTTGAATCGTTTTGTTGAATGGTTTACCAACATTTCCAGTTGTGAGGATGGCAAATCACTCCAATAAATTAAAAGTAGAACAGAATTTGAATTTTTTCTACCAACATCTGGAATAAAAACGGTCCACAAGAGTCAGAGGTTTCAGGAGTCGTTTTGCTCACAAAACTACATTATAGGCGTATTTTTGTGAAGAATTTCCAAGACAGGACATTGTCCACAGTTGGAGGTGTCCACGATACAAGAGTGTCCACTCATACAGGTTTCTCTGTAAATTATCATAGCAATTCTGAAACCATTCTTGTAGTCAATATCATTTTTAACGGTACTTTTTCAATTTTTCATGTAGGTACATTTTAATTTTTTTCCTCCAAAGGTTACATTTGATAACATAGGCAATAAATTATTAACAAGTCTCCAACAGTTGATATTTAGCTGGCTTTTATTTCTTGTTTTCCTGCTTCTTTTTTTTTAATATACCTAAAGTAAAGTTGACACACAGGATACCTACCTGGGAAAAGGTTGAAATCCTCTAATTTATCTAATTCCACCTGAACAATGCATCCGTTAACGTTTAAACGTCAAATAAAATTTAAAATCACATACAATAAGAAGCAAAATCTCGAAGTCATTACTCATCTTAGTCTTGTCTTATTTCTTTGTAGAAAGTACGCATACAAAATTTACGCTAAATAAATTAAGACTTGCATGAAGAATGTATACCCATTAATATTTTTAATGATAATCGTTCGAAATGAGAAATGACAATAATGTATGTAGACGGTCTTTACTTACGAAATAAGAACAGCGTCAGTCCAAAAAGCGGGGTGGTAATGGTAGTGGTAGTGGTGGTGGTAGTAGTAGCATCTCTGAAGAAGAAGAAGAAGAAGGGTGAAAAACCGACGTTGTTGGGTGGTGGGCCGACGAAACGAAGACGAACTTTTCACTCACTCTAACCCCTTTTATAATTTCCTCTCTACATCTCTTTCGTTTTGTTTCAAAAACGTCGCCAATACCACCATAGTCGTCGGCGGCGTCATCATCAACGTCGCGTAGAAAACGTGACGTTGTGTTCTCGTGCACGCACTAATTTCTTTAACGGTCCTAAACCTCCCTTTGCATTAATGAAAAGATTGCATTTCGAAATTCCTTTAAATATTGAAATGGGCTCGTCGTGCCGACGAAGACGTTGGCTGACAGTCGATAAAATTCAAAAGAATCGACAACTATGAAGGTGGTGGTGTTGCTAATTCCAAATAATAACAACACAACGGAAAAATCACATTAGAGAGCCCTTTAATCGGATCTTAGCAAAGCCAGAAGAAGGTCGTCCACATGCAAGCTAGACAATATTACATGGGGGGTGAAACCAGGGATTTTTAATAACAAACAAATGAGATTCTGTACAGAGTAAAGCCAAATTATTGGTGAACTTGTTCTTACGATAAATTCTAATTTTTTTTCTATTTTTAGGGAAAAATGTTTTAATTAAACCCGCTCCGGTTCCTTTCAATTACAATTTTATATAGTAGTACAGTATTTCAAGAATAGGAGCGCTACTCTAGATTAATTTAAATTTAAAAATAGTTATTCTTCTCTTTGTTATTAGGGAGTCTATTATTAAGATACGTTATATGTAATCTTCTTTCATACATGCGTAACTTCATAATTGTTCGTGGGTTTGTTTTACAATTTCTTCGGGCTATAGCGTTTGAAATGAATGTTGCATATTGATATTTTCTTTAAAAGAATTGATTATTTTCTTCTGAAGAAAATCAGGTTTACACCTACACACTCATTGTATTTCTATTAGTCTGTCCCTCGTACAAAATTGAAATAAATGATAAAATTTGAAATGTTAGGATTGTGGTGAAGCGTTTGAAGTTGTCATAAAGTTACAACGAGTCCGACTATAGCTAACCAACTCAACCGCCAACAATAATAATCCTTAGGACATCAAAAATAAATTCCAACGACCACCACCACCGCCACCACCACTACTACTACGACCACCCCTACCTCTGCTACCACCACCACCCATTCCTTCACATTATAAATCCTTCTTCTATACAATATATCTACGTCTTATTTCCAGCATTCGGGCTGTGTTTTAGCATCCCCTTTCTTTAATTAATCTCCCACCCTTAGCAACGCTTAGCAACGAATGTAGGTACAGTAACACAATACAGTTTTTACACTCTTTCTCAAGTAGAAAATCTTTAATGTCTCCGAAGACTGACATTAATTAAAAAATCTTGTTACGCATGCAGGGGTACCGAACTCCATTCTCTCCCAACACACACACAGCAAAAGAGAGAGAAAAGGCAATTTTAAGACCGACGCTCGCGGCATATGCAAAATAGCCGAGCTAATTTATGCGCGTTTTTGCCCAATTCCTACCAACTGACAGCCCAACCTACGCCCCCATTTATTCTTACAATAAAAGTTCGATCGGGTTACTGCCGGCACCACCACTACCACCACCAACAACAACAACAACAACAACAACCACCAACATCGACATACACGTCTCGCTGATCATAAACATCATCATAAAAATAAAAATTAATAAGAAAAGAAAAAAAACTTTAATCAACACTAACGTTACGAAATTTGCAAATTTTTCCCCGGGTCAATGGTGGACCAAAATCGTTTGAGATCAAGGGAGTTACTCTTTAAATGATCCACTTCTCTGTTTCACATTTTTTTTTCTTTTCCCCCAATTCTCTCTCGATATCTTTCAAACAGTTATTTGTGTCGATAATCAAATTATGGTCAATCGAAATTTCTTTCAGATAACGACCACAACTGTACAAACAATAACAAAGACTTAATTGTGATTAAATAAAATGATGATGATGATAATGATAATCATGATAATTAAATCGACTTAAAATCAAAAGAGAATAGAAAAGATTCTCAAACAAATTATACAATATAGGTACCTATACAAACTAAAAATAAATAAAGACAGCGAATGATAGATAGATATAGATAAATGAGAAAATAAATATCATCATTGTTATTGTATATATATACTATATATTTACTATATCTATATGTATATTTCATATAACCGCTTACTGTTAAATCAAATGTTTAATCTGAACTTGTGCTCGTAATAATATAAAGGCAATAATCTATCATTAGTAATTAACGAGTTGGAGATGGTAATAGAGATAGTGCTAAATGGAGTGCTCGCAGGACCGTAACGAAAATCTCCAACATTACAAAAATGATGTCGACCCGTATACCATCAGAGCATGATGCAAAAATTCTAACAACACATTAAAAAAATACATAGCCAAAGAAATATAAAAAGCAGGCCAAAAGTTGACCAAACTAGTTTTTGACTTAAGTAGTTTACATTAGATCCTAGACAGGGTGTTTAATGTTAATACAATAATTGCAACAAATAAACAAAACTGCTCACCATCGACCGGGGTTCGAATCCGAGTCTCTCAATTTCCGGTCCAGTGTTCTGACCACTAAATTATAGAAGCCATACTTTGATTGTTTCGAATTTTGTGATTATCTTTGGCTTGCTTTAATAAAGACAAAAATTTTGCCTGTGCAGACCTATTTCAGGTACACAGCTTCCTAAATGTTCCTATGATTGGTTTCCCGTTGAACGGCAGTTGATGACATTTTTGGTCGTCAAAATACAGTGGAATCTCAATATACTGACACAAAAAATTAGAAAATTTCATCTACGAAGAGATTTTCGTTGTAGATACCTGGTAATCTAACCTTTGAGTAGTTTTTCACTAGAGTTTTCATTATAGAGAGATTTTCGTTTTACAGAACTTCCTTATATAGAGATTCCATTGCATTTAAGGGTAAGGTCATGTTCTCATGGTGAAGTGCGTGGCTTGTACGGCTTTAGCAAACCAAGCCGTACAGGTCACACTTCAAAATCCACCATGAGATCATACCTTTAAACTCAGAACTTTTGCCATTTTGTGAAAACAGACAGAAATCTATAACTCTTTGTAAATTTGATTGAGTGTTTTCTATATTTTGACATGTAGGCGTGCGGAAATTAATCCTGAATTCAACTGTATAATCTTTCCAATTATATTAAACTTCAGCTCTACATAGTTCTACAGATAGAAGGTCAGTATGCAGCAAAAGGTTCTGAACAACTATCAAGTTCGCAAGTCTAGTAATTCTCTCTGTAATGATCAAGACGTACGACAGGTTTTATGACGATTACGCGTAAACCCAATTACATGAAGTGACATACGACAGAAAACGATTATTGTTAAATACGCAGTGCAGTTTTCAAAATTTCGATAAAATTCAACTCATTTTCTGATCATCATTGGAATAATTATGATGTGACATACGGCTGAGTAAATGACAAATAAGCTATAAATCATTATTGAAATCTGTCGTATGTCTGGCCTCAACAAGGACTGAGAGGAGCCAAATAAACAAGAATTGATAACAGTAATCAGTTGCCGGTTTCTTTAAATTATCAAAAAATGTATTTAGAAAAACCAAATATCTTCTAGCACGAGGAAACTATCAAGTACGAAAAATTGAGGTGGTCTTTTTATTACTGAAGGAGAAACAGGAAAAACAAAAATTTCACCGCTTTTCTTCTATAGTTTAACAATGAATGAAACACTCATATAAAGATTTGATAAGTAATTATTGAATCTTAACAATTGTATTGTATAGATCAAAATTCCAATCAACAATAGCCGATCTACTCTTCAACATACAGGTACCTATCTATTATTCGATTTGATATAAAAAAAACAATTTCATCTAGAAAACACTGTCGATCAAATTAAATTTGTTTATTGATCACGTTTGTTATTATCGCTTTCGCGCCTCAATTCATAAAGAAAACTATATAAGCAAAGAGAACATTATCAATAATCTTAACGTATGTAATAGCACCGTCATTACAAACACTCCAAGTGGTCCTGATTGACAAGTACTGATAAGACGATGATGCATCAAATAGTATCGTAGGATATGTGTTCATTTTTTGCTGATCTTTCAAACGACATACCGCAAAAATCTAAAAGAACAATAACAATGATGATGATATAAGAATAATTTCACCCACATCCCATATGGGATTTGTTTTGTAATTGTAATATTTCGCTAATACGGCACTGTCATTCATTGCCGAAGAAATCAAATTAGAAGCATCCTTGCAGGTGTACCGATCTGATAAAATCAAAACCGAAAAAAAAGACTTCAATCTTTCTCTTTTTATATTACATTCTCTACTCTCTCTCTCTCTCTCTCTCTCTCTCTCTCTATCTCTACACTATATAGTTATATACGTATAAATATAATTTTTTTCTGCCTTTTCTTTAACAAAGCTTCGTCACACATCGGTAATTATTTAATCCATGTATGTCTGTGTGTGAGAGAGCGGCGGATCACTTTGTTTGCCACCATTCGGCTCTTGAACCGGCTATCAGAAGACCGATCGTTCTATGGTTCATTTACCATTTGTCATTGCCATAGGCGTACCATCTTGTATACTATATCCATACGGTCTTTAGCGAAAGATTCTCATACATATAAAAGTTGGAGTAATACAAAAAAGAACTAGATCCGCAATGGCAAAAAAAATGAAAAATACTCAAGTTAGGCTTCTTTTTTCGTTAGATACGATATAAATGTTACAGTAGTTAGCCCTAGTCTATATTTTTAAGTAAAGTCTTCGGAACATATTGACCACTGTGATATGCAGAGCAAGGATGAAAGATAGTCTCTGTCCTTGCAATTATTGCTGGATTTAAAATCCCTTTTTGAAATACAAATTTTAATTTATGAAAACATTGACGAAAACAACGCCTTCTAATGATGCCCTTGTGGCTGCGCCCTCACATATCGAAACTTCATAATCCTGTCATCCTTTTGTCGATCCCTTTACAACAAAACAACGGCCAGGAGAGTATACGGTGGTCTTATGATTGTACTGTGTGGGTGGCAATATAAATTGAACCACCTGAATGATGATAATGATGAAGGAGGGGAAACAATTCTGGTTTGGGAGCAAGAACGCTTATATACATACACCGCTATGTGTGTGTGTGTGTATATGTAAAATGTCTTCACCCTTCTTTTAACTAGATGCCTCCTCGTCCCCATCCTCTTTGCGTTGTCCTCAACCCACTCCCTCCTTCCTCCCCCTTACAGGATCCTGCTACCCCCTCGACCGCGCCTGAGCTCTCATTTTCCATCAGCACTGCCTTCTTTCGCTGGGCTCATTAAGTCTTGTATCGATCGAAGGCGAGAGCAGTCTTCTACATTTCTTACAGCGTGTGAGAATTTTAATATGCGGCACTGGGTACGCGCCACTCATTAATGCAAAGATTGTTGGAATGTAATAGTCTTTCTTGGGGTGCGGTGGGCGGCTTGGGGAAAATGGATGATGGAATGAGACAGATGGATTCTATGTCCGTCTCTATATTTTTCGATCAGATTTTTATTTTTTTTTTGTATATATTTCATTTTCACAAAGCTTGAATATGAGTGGATATGAACACAATTAAACTTTTCTCACGATCTTTCTCTCTTACTTACACTTTATCAGTTTCTCCTTTTCTCACTGATGCTTTCGCTGGAAATAGTTGCAAGTTACTTTGCAGTTGAAGCTGTGTTGTTTTCGGATTTTTCGTAAATCCGGCAAGCGGAATAGAAAAGGAAACCCAGTTGACCGGATGAGGAAGCAAACCCTCGAGTGTCCTCAAATATTTTAAAGTACAGTAAAATATTATCATATTAATTCTCGTATACAATACAGAAAATATAGTGAAGTGGAACACTTCTTTGTTTATCTGGTAGGAAATAAGTTTTAATGTTGAAGCAAACGAGATTTATTTTACTAGTGGGGACTCAAGTCTGATTTGGATATATTTTTCGTCTATTCTTTCCCTCTCATTGTCTTTGTTGTTCACATTAAATATTCATTAATTAAGTGAGAGTAAAGCCTTCAACATTCGAACCCTAGAGATTACATGTTCGAACGATGGTGATAATAATATGCAAAAAGAAAAACGCCTGCATTACGCTGACTAAAAAAAAAACAAAAAAGAGAAAAAGAAAACACAAATAGTGAAGAACGACCCCTCTCTAGATGGATACCAAGACGCGTCCCCGGGAGATGTAGCTACGGTGATATTTTTAAAATAAAATAAAATTCGCTGGGGTGAATAAACACTAAAGGGTTAAAATGTAGTAAAGGAATTTGGCGAGGAGTGAAGCTTTTACGGTTTTAACCCTTTTTATGTGTTCATTGAATTTTCTGGATTTTTCGCTGAGGGTAGCAATTAGGATTTTATGTTAATTGTTTGTAACTGGCTTCAATAAATTTTATAGCCCTCACGAAACAAAAGAATACGTAAAAATATACACCCGAGCCCGGCCACCCTCACCTTATGTTTGTCTTTATTTCGTTCCGTGTTGTTGTTGTTGTTTTTTTTTTTTTGAACTAATTAAGTCCGAAAGGCGCCACCGGAGATCCGTCAATAAAACGGGGGTGGCACCTGCCATACTGATATTGCATTGTAATCTAAGACGTTAATTAACTTGACGGTATTTAAAAGAACTAGTTGAGATATGTTTGATAACCAGCCGAACCCATTTCCGACAAGTAAAATCCAAAAAGGAAATTATAGAAAAATCATTGTTAATTGAACAAAATTGGTCGAATAAAACACGAAACAAGTTAATGAGATTCAGAGGGATGGTGTTGTAAATTAAATGCCTTGTATTAGTAGTGTAGTCTTAAGTGTTTGAAAAGGGTGGTTGTAGTTAGTGGTGGGTAAATAGGGAAAACGTTATAACAATCCTGATAGTAGTAGTGGTAGCGGTGTAGTAGTTTTTATTTGCTGCAGACAGACGAACGAAGCATTTTCCAATAAAATTACGAGATCGTTCTAGATGAAAATTAATTTTTATCTGCATATATCTCTGAGTAGTGCAAGCGTTCTGCACTCATCGTTAATAATACAGGTCGAAAACTGAAATTAACAAACAACGATCAACGAGACTGCATTTCTACTTTAGGTAATAGTTTTCTACTCGGAAACAAGGAACAATTCTCTCATATTTCAACTTTTATATTTTCATATATTTTAAATTTTAACTCAAGTACCTTTATAGGACAATTATAAGACTTGGATAATTCAAATAAAGTCTTTATCAAAACGCATCAGAGACAATAAACAAAGAAACTGTACAGTAAAGATATAAAGCTGAAGTCGGGGGCTTGTTGTACGTCCCTTAATTCTTTTTGCTCGAAACTCTTCCCTGCTCTCGCTCTGTGACTTTGGCCACAAATCAGGTACATATACTTAATAAAGTTCTTTGCAACTTCTTAAGTTTGAAAACTTAAGACTTCACATAATACACCGCCACCACCATTTTAAGCTTTACTTGCATTGAGTTCAGTAACACGCGTGCTGATCAACATATTAAAAGTTTCCAACCCCCTTCCGCAACAAAAAAAAATATATCAAATGATTTTTTTTTATATATTCATTGGCAAATTTCGAAACTTGATGCCCGACAGCTCATTAAAAAGAGAGAAAGAAAAAGGGCGTCGGTCGTTGATTAGTTACTGTAATATAAGAATATACGCAAGACTTGATGAGTGTACAGGAATGTAGAATAAAGATAGAGACAATTTAAATTGGCAATAGATGAAAAGAGATGGTCGACAAAATGAAGAAATTCTATCTACATTTGCCAGAGAAGTTTTCTTTGGCCTGTCATGCAAAAACCTCCCTACTTGGGCGGGATATGGTGTGGAGTACGAACGGGATGAGGGATGGGTTGGCGAGCCAGTGTCGGAGACGTGAAGGGAACACGAAATGGGAGAACGAGAGGACGCGTCAACCCCTTTACAATGCAGAAAGTGGAGACAATAAAAGTAATTCTTTTCTTTTCGTTACATCTCACTTCATAGATTGTGCCGTAGTCGGCTCTCTAATTGCAATTTCGAAAACTCATCCCCGTTTCATTGAACTTAATGTTAATTTTTTCGTTTCCTCTTCTTTTTTTTTCTGTTTTAGCCCCCCTTTCCTTCCTCTTCCTCATAGTTACTCAATAAGAAAGACATGATCGAAAGTCTTTGAAATAAATCAGTCATATACAGGGAAGATAATCTTTTTTTTTTGTTAATCATCATATAATTCATGTGAGAATTTCAACAACACACCCTCGTAAATAACCCCGAGACATGTACAAGAAAACGGAACGTAGGTCCTGGATAACATCACATTCTTTGATTAAGGGGTGAGTATGTTCGCTATTCTTAAAACTTTACACCGTCCGTCTTACCCTGCTCTCCGTCCCGTATCTGAAACATTACAGAGCTCTGTCTCTATCTAACAAATTTATGGATGTAAGTTGAACAACGATAGAGGATGATCTCAGCCTCCCGGCATTTCTCAAGAATGTTTCTGCAATCGTTAAAACAGCCGACCGTAAGGGTTACGTTTTAAATTTTATAACATGACCCAAAAATCCGGATGGAAATCTTTGCTTACTACCGAGCTGTCGCTGATTAATCCATAACTCACAATGCTCTTCTTAACAGATGTGTCAATTTTGGTGGATGCGCCGGGATTTTTCTTCTCGACTGTTTTGTGTAATTACCACGTTATCATTTTTTTTTCTCTAATGATTTGATCAACATGTCGTAAATAAGACTGATTTGTTTATAGGGCGTAGATGATAAACCTCCAATCGCCCAAAATAATTAGTACCATATCCCTTCGAAAAGAAACCTCTATACGCCCGGTCGGCTGTACACGTACGAGCGCAGTCAACTTTCTTACGTTCTAGCCCCAACCCCTTAAATCTCCCCCACCTCCTGCCATTAATACTTCTTCAAAGCACAAACTCGCATTTTAATCGATTTCATTTGCGCATGTGAGCCTGTGGCAAAAACTGTACCCTCACTTGGTGACGTGGCGGGCAAAGGGGGGGTGAGTGAAAACTAAGCATCCTTACTAAAGGGGACAGGGGGATAGCCGGGTCCGTTGTCGGGACCATAGGATGGGGGGTGGTTAAGAGAAGGGAGAAAGAAACGGAAGAGTGCGCGTGAATTAAGCAAAGACGCGCTCTTTACCTCATTTGCATTCTTTCTTGTTGCGCTCGCACATCTTGAGAACGTATGGGCAAATTCATATCGAAACTGGGATGAAGGGAAAGAATGTTGTGCATGTATAAGTGTATATGTATGTTTGTATCAGAGGGGGTAGTGAGCTGAATTTATAATTACTCTTTTTGACGGGACATCAGTTTGATTTGCGAAATAACGGGGGAGAGGCTGAGGGCCGCCTGAGGGGTTTCTTTGCCCGTGTGGTGGCGGGCCACCCCTTTTGTTTATCGCAGCCGTGTTCGTTTGTTACGTCTTGTTGTTGATTGAGGCCCTACTTTATAATTACTTTAATTAGGAAAAAGCACTCACTGATGGAAATTCCGATATATTTCAGCTAAACACATATTTGAATTTTATTCTATTTTATCAGAGTTGTTCATAAGTTTATGGAACATTTTGAGAAAATCAACACAAATATTTTTATGGCAAAAATTCAGAAATTTCATTCAACTTGTCGATCAGTCAAGTTTTCGGTATGTTAATGCATTATCACCGGCACTACAAATCTCATTAAATCAAACACCGTTTAAACTACAAGGAAAACTAGAAGTGAAAACCAGGATGGAGCTAATAAGAACTAATGATCCAATGAGGTAAATGTAGCGTTATCCTGGTGCGATAACTAAAAAGATTAAAAACTGAGGGGGATGTAAAATTGATAATTAAAAATTCGATGTGTTGTCTTCTTTTTTTTTATTTCGTTTTAACCGAACTGGAATGGGGTGGGGTAAATGAACACGTTAAAAAAATACTCGCTACTCTCTTAGAAAAGTTAATATTAACAGATAAGACAATGGAGTCTAATACAGTGTTATCTCCCTTCAAGAGGGTTGACCGGATCGAGATTTACAACAACGAGGGGGAGATGCTCTGTGAAATATTCATATTTGTTGAAATTATTGGCTTTAGATAGTTCAGAGATGGTCGTAAGTAGGGAAATGTTTAAACAGACAATAATGTTGTTCGATCACACTGAGCATTAATAAACTAATTACTCCCCCTTATTATTAGTTTTCGTTACATTTCCCTTTTTTCCAATCACGCGGGAAATAAAAATTTTATTATAAACAGTGGCGTTTGGATCAAAAATATTACTTTGTGTAAATTAGGGGGTGGTTTCGCGGCCGTCCTGTATATGTACAAGGTTTATTTTCCCGGTATTCAACCTGCTAGGGGTGCGCGGCGTCGTGTCTCAAAGACATCGACAAAGTAAATAAAATATTTCTCGATCTTATAAACTTAAGCATTCATTCGTGTATATATATATACGCAATTGGAAATTATTTCATTTTAATTACCTGCAATTTATTCACAAAAAGTCCTTAAAGAAATATATATATATATAGATAGAGATAGAATTGAATAAAATGGAAGAATGAAAGAGAACGAGTGCTTAGATACTACAGAAAATATTTTCCCTTTAATTCTCATTAAACAAAATCAATAACGTATTGGGAATAGGAATAAAGCAACAAAATATATATAGAACATTGAAAGAGTCGAAATGGTATTGGAGTTTATAATGATAGAAATTTAATTTGATATTCGCAACGTTTTGCAATTTTTCATCAATTTTCACCTAGAAAAATTTGGTAAACCATTACCATAAAGGGTCTTTTTGTCTAACACCAACCATATAAGTAAAGAACTATACGGAATCGATAGAACAAACAGCGTAAAAATACGAAAAAGTAGCCTGGTGTGGTGATGACAGTGAAATAAACGTTCAACTAACACGAAGATACATTCAATCAGTGGAAGGTAGGGCGGAAGACGGCGCCACCGGAAACGTCCCGGAACCGGAAGGAGTGCACCGAGCCCTCAGTCTCACTCGTGCCCCATCGTCGATCCCCCACCGTTAAACCCCACCTCACCAACCACCCACCCCCCAAGATATGTATAAAACTGCACTAGACGATTAACTAGTTAAAACATATCCGAACTTGATCGATCAATTCCCCTCTCTCTATCTTTTTTTTTATACGTTTTTCCTTTTCTCAACCCTCTGCTTTATTCAAGTCTAGTGGAAAGTTGGTCGAATTGATAGTCAGCTGTTTGAACGGTCACTTGCAATACAACAACAACAACAACAACAACAAGAACGACAAGACAGCATGGGCATGCAACTGATATTTGAACCGATTTTTTTTCAACCCCTTTCAACCTGACTAGCCCTACAGTTCGAACAGTCGGTCGAACAGTTGTTAGAAATCCGGGCGAACGGGAAAGATAAATGAAAAGAAAAAAGAGCCGTATCATTAAAAATATGCGGAACTCTTCAGACGAACGTGGTATGTTGTGTTGTGGTAGTAATAGCAACAGTAGTAGTAGTAATAGTGGTGGTGGTGGCAGAATTTTCTTTGTTTTCCTTTTCTTACGTCATTAAGGATTGCAAGCAAAGGGTGGGATAGTAGTTGGGGTCGTCTTAGTTATCCGGGGCGTGGTTCATGAATTTGCATGCACTAAAAAATATGGATACATGGATTTAAACATACACACACACATGCAACTTGTCCCGAAAATATCGACCATTACTGTTTGTACTGAACGTAATTAATAAAAATATTTAGTGGGATCGAGTTTTTCAATTCGTAGTTTCCGGGTATGATGGGAATCCATTTCCGTTTCCTCCTGCAACATGCTGGACATATTTGAGCGGTCAGTTGGCCATTACTCCGCCAGCCACAGACTAGTCGAATTCAACTAGAAACTGTAATAGAGCATAATGTAATGAAATACCCCGTCAATATATATCGAGTCCCGAACAACAATTACACCTACAGGTAACTAATACAGCTTGATACGTGTTTAAAGTTGGCTGCATTGTTTGCCAATGTGACCGCAACCCCTCAAGAATAATGGTGCGCCGAGAGGTCAAGTCAAACCAAGACAAATGGTATTCGCGTCCAGGTTAATTCCTCTAGTTGTGAAACTTAAACGATCGTCGAATTCCTGAAAGTTCACGGGCAACACAGAGACCCTCGTCGCAATTCAAACCGAACTTATATTCTCTCACCCATATATACCCCCTGTCAGACATGTCCACTCGATACAAATCCTGCTTGATTACGAAAAGGTGGTTTTGCGAATGGGTGGTCAACAGTTTATCAAGACATAGAGGGTGAGGGTGGTAGGTATACCTATATACACAAGCAATGGAACTAAGTGTATATCCGGGCGACAGAGAGAAGCTAGTTTTAGCCTTTGTGGTCAATCTAAGGAATTTCATCATAATCGGTTGGCAACTTTATATTACCAATACAACTTAGTGAACGTATTAATAATCAGTGAAGATTTGTTTGAGAGTATCTAACTATAAACCTCTCATAAATATGGACGGATATACCGGGATGACACTTCATGTCTCTGTCGAGATTTGATAGATCAGGAGCGGTCAAGCGAACCAACAATCCATTTTGCCATACGATAGATTTGATCGTCTACTTGGGCCAAACGACTTCTTCAATACATCTAACTATACAATATAAACCCTTCTCTAATAAATGCCAATCCTTCAACAATAATTTATGTCTCGAAGATGATGCCACCAGATCAGTAATCTAATGAAATTCCAAACAAATTAAACAACCAATAACTAACATACGCAGGTAAGAAAATAAAAATCAAATATTGTTAACCCAATATATCTGTTCGTAGCAGGGCCGGTTTCTGGTGAACATATCCATCTTCATCAAAAATTTTAAAACAAACCAAGAAATTTGAGTATCAAATCAAAAATCATGATATTGATCGAAGTACTTTAATATTGATGGCACTATTGGCCATATAAGATTTTCCCCGGGGCCAATAAGCTTTTGGAGACCAAATAGAGTTTGAGAGGCCACCGATAACCTTTTAAGATATTGTTTTAAAACAAAATCTAAAACCATGATGTGCTGTAAAACTTACCCTTTCGATGATACCCTTATGCTGAACCTCTCCGATAAGGGATAAGATTGTGCAGTCCCCCAACGCTGATCATCAATGGTGGATGGTAGTGGTCCATTTAGAAAACACTTCCTATTTAAACACTTCACATTGATAATTTTTACGATTTATTGTTAGTGGTAATTTCACACCCGCACTTACACTTATTGACTCACAACACACACTGTCTCCAAGACACTATTTTATTTAAATTAATAGATTAGAAAAATTTTGATGTTGACTCGTCGATGTCTTAAAATCAACTGATTAGACAACTTGTAACAACAAATTAGACAAAGGACATTATGCAACTTTATTTCCTATATGTATCGTTGTTATCAAAAATCAAAAACTTGTCTGTATACGTGTTTTGTACTATTGTGTCGTAAAGTATGTAACAGCTGAGTAAACAGTGCCGGACTGGACAGGGGATATGGAGAGATTTCTCCCTGGGTCAATGAGGTAAGCCAGTCCGGTCCTGGTCTGATCTATTAGGAATAGTGTCTAAGACCTACGAAAACCTCAATGCGGCCCTGTCAAAAGGTAACTATTATCTCAAACAGTACATAACTATTAATAAGGTTTTCCGTTTCTTGGTCCCGATTTTTCTTTACTTTCTTCACCTTTATATGATTTTCTTTGAAAAGACCTTTTTCCTCTTTTCAAATCTAAACATATTACGTTGGTTTGAGAAAAATCATCTGAAAAAAAACGACCTGCCATCTCCCTTTTTAAGGCAAATTATCAGCAAACTTCTAATCTTTAAAGCCGCTTAAAGGATCTTAATCTCTATTTTTGATTATATATTTTTCTTTAAAAAATCAATGATTAAAAGGGGAAATTCAACGAAAATATTCATATAATACATAGATGGTTTATTTGTGTATGAAATGAAACGAATCAATAGTGAAAAATTGAAATTTGAATTATATATATAGATAAAAAATGATAGGTAAGTGATCTATTTGTTCATTTTTCAGTCCCGACTTATCTTTGTCGTCACACTTCCTTAAAACGGAAATCAATTATTTATATTGCATATAAAATGACTAAGATTATGTTCAATCATTTAAATAGATCTTCGTCTAGGAATTTACGTACTTATATAAAATTTAGTCGTTTCTAGAGAGGATTTTTACATACACTGTCTCGTCTAGATACTCATAAATGTCCAAACGTCTTGTCAACCAGAAATAATTTATTAAATACTAAAAAAAATGATTATTAGTGGATGTGATCGTCGGTGACGACTATCAGTATTAACTTTGCTATTCCGCACACATAGTTGCTATTGACTAGCTTGGCGCCATCTACAAGTTGTCCAGCATTGTTAACATAACCCTCCTAATGCTCAAAACAGGTAGTACCCTCTATACGTTAGAGGTATAAGCACCCTATAAGTTCAAATGGTTCAAAACCAGAATCGTTTGGTAGAAAAAGTGACGCAATTTCTCACCATTTGAGTGGGAGGTGACCATGGCCTATCAGTCCAGTTCTCGCTTTTGGTAAAGGGTGCTAATCTGTCCTTGTTAAAAATCACCCCCTAATAAGACATTTTTTTGGGATATCGTGATATAACTGTTAATATTTTGCCAGTAGCAACGCCTATTTACAATGTAAACGTCGACATCGTAAAGTCATCAAGATTATCATCATGTAGATTTTCAACTTCATCATAACATAAATAAATTGCATCTCTTCTACCTGCACTTTTAACTAGCGAGAAAATTTGTTCGAAATTTAGTTTTCTCTCAGAAATATGTTGTTTGCTCTCATCTCAAGTAATTAGAAGAGAAGCTGGCCTTAGGTGAAATGATAGTAGTATACCTATATAGTATTTAGGTATATATAAGTACAAGTTCTTTACTTATATACCACCAGTACCACCACCCACCCCCTTCAGTTCAAAATGATACACAAATAATCCACCACCACCACCACCACCACCCAACTCCCTACAATTCAACCATTGGAAATTAAAGTTAAACGAGAAATCTGCTCTCCTAGATAAATATATATATCTATATGTATTTAAGAAGAGGAAGGTGTATACGGTCGTTAATTACCAGCAATGGTTGATAACGCTGTAGTAGATAGATATAGAGAAAATATTCTAACAAGAAATGAATATACAGCCAGCGAAGGAAAATTTCGCAAATAAAGTTTTTACGATTCAAAAAACACATTAATTTCTAAAAATAAATTTATTTATTAATTTACTTTGCCATTTATTATAAAAGATATAGCATATATTCCAGAGAAAAAGAAAATACAGGACTCTTCCGGAATTAACATTAATAAAAATTTCAGTCTCATCTCGTTGAATATTTAATTAATTTTTAATGCATTTCAAGATTTTTGTCCCTCTTTCTGTATTTTATATGGGAACAGGGTTGGACTAGACGTCCCTCTATCACTTCTGATAAGGGAAAGTTTCCCCCGTGGCCAATTTGGCTTTGAGAAACACTAATAGGTACCCTAGTCTTTTAAAATTGTTTGTTTTCGCACAAGATATAGACTATGATCTGATTTTGAAAAGGAAACTAGTTGGGGTAGTAGTCGAATTTTCCCGGAGCCAAAGTACTCCAGTCCGGCCCTGTGTGGGAAAGACTCCACTTATTTTACTTTCTTCTCATTTTCATTCTTACGCAATTCATAAGCTTTTGAGGACAATAAACAACATTACTAGTTTAATTTATTTAATTTTAGAAGACTAACAATTGTTCCAGTCCGGTCCTGGTCTATTTTATAAACCGCCCAATAGAATTAACCAATCAAATGTCATCTACCAGATATACTAACAATAGCAACTAGTTTTATACCGGGGGTGTAACTCAGTGGTAGAGTGTCTGCTTCGCATGCTGAAAGTCCTGGGTTCAAATCCCAGCTCCTCCAGAAAAACTTTTTTTCCATTTTCTTTATTTTATTTTAACTAATTGTTGAAATGTTTGTGATCTGCTATTAGTTTGCGTTAAATTTTTCAAAATTCTCGCACAAACAACGATGGTTTTACCGTGAAAACTACTTTTAATTATGTAAATAAATTATGATTTCAAGTAATTAATTGCAATTAAGGACACGATAATTAACATATTGGTGACAATAATGATAAATCTATGAAATATTTTGCAAAAGAAAAAAGAAAAAAAGAGTTTTTCCGGTACCGGGAATCGAACCCGAGCCTCCTGGGTGAAAGCCAGGTATCCTAGCCACTAGACCATACCGGATTGTTATGAACTATTCTCAACAGAAGAGTTAAGAGGAACCCTTTCTATTGTAAATTTTAATAATTATCGTAATTAATTTAAAAAGTTCGCAATTATTTCGAAAAAAAAAACAGATTAATTATAATTAGTTGAGTTTATAAAATTAATTGTAATTAAATTATTATAAATTTCAATACCACTAGTGCCATCTATTGGCGCATCAACTAAACTAAAAACCTAACCTATAAATCTCGGTTCATTTGTAAAATAGTAAATTTTCAAATATTATAACTTTACTGATAACAAACATTATCAGTATTTACTAAAAATAGACGAATTGACCTCGTCGACTTGTTGATTGTCATCAGCATTGCAAATTTTTATCTTTGTCAATTTAACAAATAATATCGTTAAAAGTGAGTAGTGTTTTTATGTTTTTTTCACGAATTTCTCGTGAATTTATCAAAAATCTAAGTATAATTGAGTGATTTTATAGTTTTGGGATCATAAATTGACGGTATAAAATGGAAAAAGACAATTTGAGGTTAGTTGATAATTTTGAGGTTATCTCGAAAATGTGCCTTTTTTGATTGTTAATATTATTGGTAATTTTAGAGAGAATCTACTTCTGGGCATGGGTAATCCATTATTGGATATATCAGCGAATGTTGATAAAGAATTTCTGGTAAAATACAATATGAACGAGAACGATGCAATATTAGCAAATGAACAACATAAAAATTTGTTACCGGAATTGATTGATAACTATAATGTTGAATATATAGCTGGTGGTAGTGTACAGAATGCATTACGTGTTGCCCAATGGTTATTAGAAAAACCAAAAGTAACAACATTTTTCGGTTGTGTTGGTAATGATAAATATTCACGAATATTAGAAGAGAAAGCTAGCAATGATGGTGTTAATGTTAAATATCAATATTATGATGAATTACCAACAGGTACATGTGCTGTATTAATAACTGGTAATCATAGATCGTTATGTGCAAATCTATCAGCAGCTAATTGTTTTACAATCGATCATATCCGTCATCCGGATCATAAAAAATTGATCGAAAATGCTCAATTTTTTTATATTTCGGTATATTATCATGAATCGACAGTTCATATTTAATGTTTTCGAAATAATTTTTAGGGATTTTTCTTAATTGTTAGTCCACCATCGATTATGGAAGTTGCTAAACATGCACTAGCCCATAATCGACCATTAATTATGAATTTGAGTGCCTCATATATATCGCAATTGTATCGAGAACCACTTGTACAAGTTATGCCATATGTTGATGTTCTATTTGGCAATGAAACTGTAAGTATTGTTCAATCGCTGATAACCCAAATCAAAGGTCAAATCTGATAACATTAACAATAAACACAATTGACGTTTTTGTAAAACACCATTATGCTAATAATTCGTTATTATTGTTGTAGGAAGCTGAAACGTTCGCTAGTGAGTTGAATTTCGATACAAAAGACTTAAAAGAGATAGCATTAAAAATATGTCAATTACCTAAACAGAATGAGAATCGTTCACGTGTTGTTGTTATAACAACTGGACATAATCCAGTTATATTAGCTAATGATAATAAAATAATTGAATTTCCAGTCACATATATATCGAAAGAGAAAATTATCGATACAAATGGTGCTGGTGATGCATTTGCTGGTGGTTTTCTATCACAATATATACAAGGATATAGTTTAGATGTTTGTATTAAATGTGGTATATGGGCAGCTGGTGAGATTGTACAACGTAGTGGTTGTACGTTTGATGGGAAAGCAAATTTTCGGCCTTAATTATTTCTCTTTGGTTTTTCAATTAGTTTGGGAATTTATTGGGAATTGTTACTAATATTACCTGGACACAAAATGGGATTTAGCTCAATTTATTGTACTTAGTTCGATTATTTAGATAATTGTTGATATAATTGCTAGTTGTTCCAATGGAATCTCTAATTTACACTCGGGGTTTTTTTACTGATTTTTGTTTTTGTTTTAGGGAAATCTCTTGTATCTTCACACTGAATTTTTGCAAAATAGAATAAGAATACTAATAAATTGTTTTAAATTGAAGAGATTTCTCATAATTATGTCCCTTCTAGGGCTACATTTAGAGTACTGTTAAATGGCAAATTATCAGCAGGGGAAAAAGTTTGGAACCACTGGAATAAGTTTAACAATTGGTAATTTGCATAAAAAATATCAATAAAATGCAAACAGTACTAATAATAATTGTTACAAAAGAAGGGGTGAAGTAATATAAAAAAAACACTTACCTCCGTAAATACGAAGAATATACGTTTATATGTGTATCTTACCCTTAATTATCAAGGGTGGTTTTTCTTTGATAACCAATACGTATGGGCACAGCACATAATAAACACAACACTTATTAAATAATTAATATTATTATTATTGTGGAAATGGTGAAAATTTCGCGCGAAATCTGACACTTGCGTTATATTTCGCGCGCAGTGTGACGCATGCGTTAATTGGTGCCGGTTCCGGTTTTTAGCCGTCTAACTGATGGCTTATATGCGACAATGGCACTGTCGCTGTCACGCTTAAAGGGATAGTATTTATTTTTTAGCATCAGTGCCTCTACCAGTAAATTTTAGCATTTTTGGTATAAAAATACGGACGAATACTACTAAATATAGTGACAGATATCAAAAATACGAAATAATCTGCTCGCGCGAATTATATTTACCGCCAAATTATCACGTCAGTTTTGCATTGTGAGTTTATTATTGTTGATACTACATGGCAGTCCTACATAAATCATTAATGCAAAAAACAAAACGGCTATAAATTTTGATCTATAGATGAACAATTTGTAATTTTCCACATTGCAACAAAAAATTACAGGATTCTTCTAAAACTATCAACAAATCGTCGGTAGATGTCACTAGTTGGTTAATCTATAAGGCCATGATTCATATTGTCCAGAATCAATTAATCACTCTGGATTCAGGATAATAAAAACCGATTAGAAATCAATGTTGTTATAAATTTCAACACTGAATTCCAAATAAAAAAAACATTAATTATTTAAAAAAATTCTCATACTTTATTAACAAATCAATTAAAAAGAATATTAATTAATTAATTATCACTAATTACAACCTCAATAAATTAATATAGATAATGATAATTATTACAATTTCGTTGTCAATTATTATTATCAAATAAAATTTCAATTAAAGGATTTCTTGATTTACAAAGAAAAACAAATCAGAGATAAAACCATGATCTGTATGATCAATTTCCTTGCTGGTGCTCTCTGGTTTGTATCCCTCGTCCCGCCAACCCACCCGGCTCCGGTAATCGTTCCAATGAGGCCGGGTCTTAACAACGGAAGTACGTATTATTGCCAGTATTTGATCTTGTCAGAGAGACTACATACATACATATACACAAATATATACACAGGAATTATCGAAATATTATATGTGTATGTGTAAGATGTTCATTTAAAATTAATGAATCAGACAGAGATAGATTACATGTTCGATGTATACATGTGTTTGTGACAGGTGTGTATGTGTATATGTATAATAACGACAAAGATAGAGATATGTGTATGCGCGCGCGCACATCTCTCTTGGCCATTTTGTCACAATATTAACCTTTTGTTGTGATGTGTCTATATATTGCGATGAATTATGTCCAATTATAATTGAATTAATTTCGAAAATGCCATTTATTGTTAGAATAATGTGAATATTTATTGATTGATTAACCGAAACAAAAAAGGTGTGAAAATTAACCAAATAATAATAATAATAATAATAATAATAATAATTGGAAATTGATTGATAGAAATTGTTGTAAAAAGAGGCAAAAATGATGATGGAATGCGGTGGTATTATTATTATTACGGGCGACGGTGGCGGTTGAATCGCAACAACAAACAACAAACAGAAAGACTGGTGGGCCTGTGACTTAACATAGAAACAACAACGAAACGTTCGCTGCCGCCGGACTACTTGATACAAAAACCGTTTTTGTTGGTGTTGTGTTGGTATACGTATACATATGCGTGTGTATGTGTGTGAATATTGTTAATGTGTATGTGTGCGTGTATTAGTGTCCAGTGTGTACGTATTTTAACGTCAATTATTACGTCATTTCGCGTTATCGTTTGTTTCTCGAATAAAATTTATTAAAATCTATATTTTCGTATTAAATAATTAAATAAATCCTAATTGAAAACAAATCTAATTAAATCAACGAAAAATTAAATAATTTCTACACAACATACATTCACTTCTCGCTCTCTCTCGACAACACACACACATACAAACATATACACCAAGTACCAAGATGGCTACCGACGGAATCCTGTGTTTCGTTTGTTTTATTCCAGACTACTAGATCTGAACAACTAAATAATAATAATTGGTTGTTATATTGTGGAAAATTTTGTGATTGTGTTTTAATTATTATTATTATTATCGTTATTTGTGTGTGTTTTTTTTTAACAATCGACTGGGTCGATGTGTGTTTAATAGATATGTTCTTTTGGCGGGATTTGTTGTGTAGTTGTGTAGTATTTTAATCGAGCGACGGCAGGAATTGTGTGACCACCCTTTTTGTGGAGAAAATTGTGGAAAACACAACAAATTACACAATTTCCAGAAGATTTCCATACGGAATAATCGAAAGGTATGTGTTTTTTTATGGTAAATCATCAAAATAGTAGTAGGCTATGGAATCCGGCAACTGTCAACACACATAACCTAAAAATAATCAATTTTTTTGTATTTCAACAATTTTTATTGAGATAATTGTTTAAAAAAAACTCCAACAAGTAAAGGAAATTAATAATAATACCATAAATTGTAATAATTTGCGAAAATTGGTGAGATAATTGTAATTTTTCGTGTGGAAAACTATGGAAAATACTCGACAATTTGTACAAAATTCTTATCACAATTTTCTTGATTAAATAATTAAGAAAGGTGTGTTTAAAAGGTGTGTATAGCAACATTATTAGATCACCAACTGTTCTTTTTTATGATTTTTTAAATTTATTCAATATTTTATAATCAATAATGCCTTGACTAATAATTCGATTGTTTTATTGCTTTTGTTTCTTTAGACAAATTCCATTGCCTACTTTGATACTAATTTTCAAAATAATTTTCCGATTTTCCCGCTCTTCCAATTTAGATTTCCCTCTAACAGTAAAACCTGAATTAGTTCTTTTTAATTGACTGGTTTTAGAAAATGAGGATTTTATTTGACCATCTGTTCGATAGTTTAATTGAAATTACAATCAGTACTGTATTAAATACAATATTTCGTAATATTGGGAAATTTTCCAGCTTTTCCTCTGGAAAACATCTAAATATTTTCCAATGTTGTAGGAAAATTTGATTACCTTTATCATCAATAATAATTTAAAGAATGACAGTTGTCTGGTTGGCATTCATTTGACGTTATAAATTATAAACAATTTTAATTGTTTAATTATCTCTATTATTATCTAATTAATTCTATTATTTTATTGTTAATTTTTTTTTATTGATAATGTTGGTAATTAACAAACTCATATTATTAGTTTTATTCGTTTTTTTTCTGTCCCACACACATATTTCTCTAAAAATACGCGTAACAATAAAAGGTTAACTTTTTCTAACCTTAAATTCGATTTGCTTGCAATTAGATAACAGAAGAGTGTAATTTTTCTGTACAATAAAAAATTGCACATGTGTATCATTTTCCTGTAAGAAAAACCTGTTGTTTTGTTGTTCTATTTTATAGTAGCTGTGATCGTTTTTATTTATTTAAGGTTAGAAATACATAACCTTAAAATATGTTAACTTTCATAGTATTAATGCCGAGTCATGTAGAAAAATGCAACAAAGTCATAAAACGTTATCTGAACAGTGATAACAATTGTCAAGGTATCATTGATTAATGATGAATTTTTTTACGTAAGGGGCTGTTCATACACGCATGTTAATGATCATTAGCGCCCACACGGCGTATTTGACATCCTTGTCTGTCCTATGTCACAGCGATAAGTTGATACTGTCGACACGTGATTCTTCGTTTGCTTAATGATCATTAACATGCTGTGTATGAAGAGCCCCTTAGTCATGTAAAAATCCATTGGAAACTAATACGTTTTCGCCCTCTAAAGGGACTAAAAATGATATAGATATTTGTAAAATTAAACGGGGTAGAAATTGCAACGTGCGGGCAGTGTCGGACTGGGAAGCTCTTGACCCATCAACCAGAACACATTCTTAGGGGCTGTTCAGACACGCATGTTAATGATCATTAGCGCCCACACAGCGTATTTGATATCCTTGTCTGTCTTATGTCACAGCGATAAGTTGCGACTGTCGACTCGTGATTCTTCGTTTGCTTAATGATCATTAACATGCCGTGTCTGAACAGCCCCTTATCCTCAGGAACAGATTTAAAGTTGCTACATCTTCTAATCCAGAATATTCATAAGGACCCTTTTTAATGAGTAAATTTCATGTTTAGTGGTCTCTGATATCCATCGAAATTTAGTCACAAATCCGGCCCTGTCCCCCTTGTAGGAATAATTTGAAGAAGAATTTTTTCCATCATTGTTAGTGGAAAATGTTTAAATTTTGTTGGGGAAATCGGAAAATAGAAAGATTTTGTCTGTTTTGTATTTAAATTTTATTCACTTTTTTTAATGAAAACTACATTATTTTTCCATTAAATAAAATTCCACACTGATTATGAATGACACTGTGATTGATTCAAATTAGTTGATAAATAAAACAGTAACACAAACCACAATATGGTAGGACATCCGGTATTATTTTACAAATTGTACAACATTCTAAATTGAATTTTTTTTTATTTTATTTTGCATTTATAATGAAATCATCCTACAACTGAAATCTGTATTAAACCAGCCTCTATTTTAATACTAAACATTTAATTTTTTAATATTGGTGACACTGAACAACACAATCTATTAGTACACCACCTGTGGCACTAAAAAAATTTTTTTTCCTATTAAACAATTGTATAAACAACTCATTTCATGAGGCTGTTGTCGTACTTGTCCTTTAGAAAACTCGCCTCGTGCCCTATGAAACTTGTTTAATATACTATTAAATAATGAAATCTAAATAAAACTGAATAGCATTTGGTTAATAGGTAGATATAGAAATTCTTACGTAAAAGACAATTGTTGACACAAATCAAAACTCACGACTTTGATGTTTCGATGATATCAAACCTCAAAACAATGATTGATCTCTACATAGTTTAACTATAAATCCAGGAAGATGATGTAACAATACAAATTTTGCAATATACTAGTTGGGTAAACAGACTTTTTTTCATTTTTGAAATCACTAATTAAAACGAGTCAATTATAACTAATTTATTTACATAAAAAATAGAGAGAAATATGTGGATATTCATTTGATTTGATGCAAAATCAAGGCGATCTCCATCATCAATTTTTTGTTGTTGTGTTATAATCGCAATTTTATTATATAGGTGTATAATATAAAGTTAATTTTTGTATGGTTCATGGCCGATTATTATTAAATCTTGTTTTAGATCTTTTGTTCTTTTTTTTTTGTTGTTATTATCTAAATTTTTTTTATTGTGGTATTCCAGATCATGTGTGAGCCAGAAGAGGTGCCTCAATCTGTATGGTCCCGTTGGATCCTGGATGCAATCCGTAAGATACGTTCACAAAAACAACGTCCCAGTGTTGAACGTATCTGTCATGCTATACGACAACATCATAATTATCATGAAGATGTTGTTGCTGAACATTTAGAATTGGCTGTTAAAGAATGTGTTGTACTTAAAGTATTTAATAAAGGACAAAGTTCATATAAAGATCCCGGTGGTTTACAAAATCGTACATTACGTGTTGATAAAAATAGTGATTTAAGTAAAGTGGTTGCTAAAGCGGTACGTGAATTAGGTGAACGTGATGGTTCAACAATCAAATCAATTGAACGATATATAAGACAATCGCATACAGTTGTTGAAGGACCAGATGTTGATTTTAAGAATATTTTACGTTTAGCAACAAAACGGGCAGTTGCACGTAATTTAATTATACAAGATGGTAAAAATTTTAAATATAATTATAATCATCAAAGTCCTAGTGCTAGGAAAAAACAAGAAGCCAAAAAACAACATCATCATCATCAAAAAGAACACCAACAACAACAACAACAAACAGAAGAAACAGAAGAATCTGATGCCCAGTCAAAGGTGAGTTCAAAACTCTTTTTATTATGACGTCATTATTTTTTCCCTACCATCAAAGAACTTATTCATTCGTCTATATAGATGTCCTTGGTGATTATTTTGCGGGAATTGACATAAACTTCCCGCCAAAAAAAACAACAACCAACAATGACGAATTTCATCAATTCATTGACTCAAACGAGACCGGTTTTTTTCACCTTTTTTGTCTTTCAAACTATTTGCTTTATAAACTGAAAGATATAGGAGGTACCTACATATCTTGATGGAAATACACGATTTCTTGTGGTTGAAAATTGTGAAAATACGTAGGTGCCTCTGGGTTAATTGTATGTGCGTATTGTAAAGGAAGAGACAAAGCAAGCAAACAATAACAAAAAGAGTTCCATCATAAGATCGTCGTCGTGCTGTGGAAATTATTATCGAATCGTTTCTCTTTTAGTGGAATCGATGATGATGACAATGATGATGATAAAATATCATTGTTGAGCTTTTTTCTAAAAAGAGTTGTTGAATTATTTTGTAAGGTAATTTGTTGAATTTATGTGGATTTTAACCTTTATTTTTCCAAATAAAAAACTTTTCCTTTTGTCGTTCTAAAATAATAAATCTTTCATAAACAGATTATCCTATAATGTCCGGTTTTTGAATGTTTTAAAATTCCGATAGATTGCAATCAAAAAATTATTTTTGACTCTTAAGAAAATCAGCTATTTCCTCATTGGCATATTTTCAAATCTAGTCAATTTATGCCCCCCCCCCCCCTTCTTAAATAATAACTAATTGAAATTTTTCTTTTGAAAGCCATCTTACTAATATTATGATTCATTAAAGATTTATTAAGTGAAAGTTTCGAAATTATGTTTGTTAGAAGTTGAAATAATCGGGAAAAAAATTCGTGTAACATTTCAATAGATAATCGAATCTGTCAATCGTTTTATAAACGATATTATTGATTTTTCCTTTTTTTTTTAATTATACGATATTGATATCATAAATGATGAATAATTAATATTAATATCTATCCCTGTTTTTTTTTTGTTTTGCTAAATTAAGTGTTTCGTAAATATTTTCGTAAAAGTATCTATAATAACTGAATTAATTTTTATTGGTGTCGATAGAGATGAAAAAAAAGGTTTTTGATCTCGAAATCGATTACATTTTAATTAATTCTAGTGATTATGTAGTGTAAGGAAGAATTGAAAGGAAATAGTGAGTGATGACAATTTTTCTTAATTGAAAAAATTTGTATACAGCCTGTTAAAATTTACGCAAATTTTACATTACGTCAATAACTGTAGGAACTGTTGCAAGAATTTAATAGCTTCTGATTTTCCATAAATTATAGATTTTCTATTAAGAGAAAATTTTATTCACATACCTTCGATTGCTGATGTGCATATAAATAATTGAGAAAATACGTTGGTTATCAGATTGGTTAAGTACTTGTGTTCCTTCTTTGGCCGTAATGACATTGATCTATAGTTCAATTGCCCTTGTTTAGATCTGTTTAATTGCTACAATAAAGTCTTAATTTTGTGATAACAGAACCTATATTTTCTTGAATTTTATCTAAATTGTCGTTACATCAAGATTCGTAAAGAATTCTCTTGCTTTCTTGTTTCTCGGTTTTATTGTCCATCTTTGTTGATAATTTCCAAAATATAGTTGAAAATCTTAGGAAAACACTAACTTTACCACGAAAAGTTCTCATTGTCTTTAGTGGTAACCATGATGGGCGTGTGATATACGATAATTGACTTTTGAAAGGTCAGTAACTTAAATTGTGTTCTGCAACTCAATAAATAAGTACTAGCCTAGACACACGGCGAAGTTAAATGATCATTCCTCAAATTATTAATTTGTGGTAACGATCATTATCTAAGAATACATGACACATAGCACAAAGTTTGCGCAGATTCATTCTTTCTTTTTGGTCAGTTTCTGGTTTAATCACAATTATCCCGATTGTCTTAATGATCATTTACGATAAATTAATTTTGTTATGATCATTACAATGATCGTGATGCGGCACACGCTAAGTATAGGTAATGATGATTAAATCCTAAATGATCATTTATAACTTCGCCGTGTATCTAGGCCATAACGTAGAGTGTTATTATCATATTACAATTAAAAGTTATTGTGAATATTTGTTAAATTATAATTTAGATTTGCCACATGACTAGGATTTAGAGGAAATAAAACATTTTAGTTTTTTCTTATTAAATACATTTATTACCTGAATTTCTTGAGAATTGAGTTATAAAATGACTAATATACAGCTTGTATTTTCCAATTTTGCCACTTGACTCATCGGGGGTCGACTACTTTTTTTTTTAAGTAATGGCCTTTATGTAACATGAACTGGTGTGGATTAATAATTCGACATTTTCTCTAACGCCTCCTGTCAAAAATATGTATCCATATCCCCTAAATTATTTTGTATTTTATACCTGCTTGCTTGTTTTTCTTTTTACTGCTTCTGTTCTATTGGTAGCAAATATAAAATATTAAAATAAATCTCTTCACACCAGTAGGTATAAATATATTTTTGTTAAATAACAATTCACCTTTTTTGTGTCCTGTACCTTCAACAAATTAATATTTTAGTAGCTTTAGTTGATTGTTAATAAAAAAAATATAATTATTATTATTTTAAAAAGGAGGTTTTTAATAATTAAGTTGTATATCAAATTCCTTTAATTCACGCCTGAAATAACTTTGTATACTAAAAAAAATGTCAAAAGCATCCAAAAAAAGTCAGCAACTTCCACATCTGGAATGTTTAAAAAAAATGTATTTAATAAAAAAACCTCCCATCATTATAAAATAAAATGGAAAAAACTATACATTGACATTGTTGTAAACATATGACCAGAATATGACAGTGTTTTAATTTTTAATGGTAGTGTATTCTTCGAATTCTCTCTTTGATCAGCATTTTCAATTTTTCCCCCCTTGTCTTTGTGTCATATTGTCTACAATTATCATGATTAAGTTTTTGTTGGTGGTTTTTCTTTGAAATTATTCCGATTCAATGGTCGTGTTTTTTTTTCGGCACTTTTTTTTGCTCTTATTTATGTGTGTATATGTTAATGGATGACAGTTTTGTTGAATCCAGCTGGCACTAATCCAAACAACAACAAAAAATTCTAGTGAATAGTATAATAATAAACTATAAAGAAGTATAGTTTGTGTCCTGTTATTGTTTTATGATAAATTTTTTGTTGTTTTTGGAAATTTTAGCAATTGTTGAGAAATGTTCCTATTATACTCCTGTTTAAAAAAAAAGCTTAAATCTAATTGTTTATTGTTGTCTATAAAAAACATTAATTGAGTCAATTACGTAATTATAAATCTTTTACTGATTTGCGGAAATTTTATTTAATTTTTATTTAAAAAAAAAAACAATTGTTAATTTCATGGGGGGAAACCATTCGGTTTGATTTGATATTTGTATTATTTATTTTTAATTAATAATCACAAGTTCCAGAAGAATAGTCT
Source organism: Iselma pallidipennis (assembly GCA_037464855.1). Classification (NCBI taxonomy): domain Eukaryota; kingdom Metazoa; phylum Arthropoda; class Insecta; order Coleoptera; family Meloidae; genus Iselma; species Iselma pallidipennis. The sequence goes on along the minus strand of JAZBHA010000454.1, from coordinate 5,765 downwards.
CAGTTAGTTATATAATCGGTAAAACAATTATTTGATTGTGAGACAAACTATTAGATTAATCAAATATAATACATACATATTCATCTTGTAGATTTAACTAATTAACATACGGTAGAGAATTTCGTGATATAACGTTACGGTAAACAAAACTATACCAAATTTAATAAAACGTTGGAATTGTAATTTATTCATAGTTTAGCTAGAGAATGTAGTAAAAGAGAAAACAAAACAGCTAAAAATCAATAATTACATATACAACTGATAAAATTGTAAACACTACCTAATAGTTTTTTTGTGGTTTTAAATGTGTAATTTATCTGCAAACTCATTCTGTATGTTGTAACTTTTAATTATTGTCATTTAAATGATGAGATGAAAATGTCAACATCTATTAAATTGTAATGTGTTATTTACATGACCCAGCTTAACATACGATTTTCTCTCTCAATCAAATTTAATAGCATTATTAATTGTGCATATCAATGTGGATCGATACCACAGAAATTGATTTTTATATAAATCCTGTTGGAAGTTGAAACACAAATACATATATTGGTTTTTGTTTGCTATACTTAATAAGAGTTTTGTAACGACAGTATAACCTCGATAATCCGAACCAATTGTTCGGATTATCGCTATTGGGAATAATTTATGAAAAAAATACGTTATAGTATTATTTGGTCCTTTAACAAAAAAGTTTGGGAATCCTTGATCTAAATCTACACACCTATTGTCAAATAACTCGATTTAGGTACATGCAGTTTTTGTTAGTTGTTTCGATTGTAAATATAGTTTTTTTTTTGAGCGCAGGTATTATTATTAGAGAACTGACTTGTGGCTAGAATTTCTTTACAATAATCTAATTAGGTACCATTATATTGTATGTATGTTGTGTTTATTCAAGTAATGCTAATGAATGTGGGCGCTAAAAATTTGGCTACGTGAGAACATCCTATGTCGTAGATCGTGTTTCTGACAAGTAAATATTTCAACATGAAATTAGGTCTTTTTCACATTTTTTCCCCTAAATTTGTATTACCAGTATTTGTGCTATGATATGTGAGTATTTAAAAAAAAATCAAAAAAAAACTGAACTAGTACATATACAGTGGAGCCCGTCTGTAATGGACTTCTTGAGAACAACATTTTTGGTACATAGACTTATTTACACATTTAATGAAAGCTATCTTCTAGGTAAAAAGTCTGTATGTTTAATCACTGGAACAAAATTGCAAACTGTTATAGTTTTTCTCCCATGCAAAGCCCAAATCAACTACCCAGCATACATGAATGCCACTTCAGGAAGTTATGGCCCTTGTGAAGGGTCTCTGATTCCACTTATTATTGACTTTGTATTCCATTTTATAAAAAATTGTTCTTTACAAACGAAACTCGGCTTTATAATATGCCGGTTAGCAGGAACCTACACATTCTTTCATTATAACCGAGTTGATTATAGGTGGGCCCCCCTGTATTAGGAAAAGTTAAAAAATACCTTGTTTCTCCTATTTTAGAATTCCAAAAATTAGTACAAATCTATAGATTTACTTATAATTTTGAAAAGTATTTTTTTTTTCGAAAATAAATGTGTCAATTTTAAACACGGATTAACAAATTAGTAGTCAACGATAGAATATTTAATTTCATGTATTTTAGATGTCGTTGCTGATAAAAAAGTGCCTCTTCTGAATTAATTTAACGATTTTTTTCTCCCCTAGTTGATGTGTAGTAGGTGGAAATTACCACCGAGACTTTTCTTTATTGTTATTTTTTTGTATAACTTTTCCGTAATGATTTCGTGTTAAATTTGCGTGTACTTTTATAACGATAATTCAAACTCAAATTCTTTATAATATTGTGGTAGTAATTTTGAATTGAGAGAGTATTTTTCTACTAATATAGCTACCTACTTTTATATTGATTTTTTTATTTAAATTGAAATTTTTTGCCGTTAGCAATACACACAAAAGTATAGTTGTGTTTTGTTGTAATTGATCTCTGTTGTATACAAAAACATATCAATACATAATAATCTAATGAATCTTCAAATGGATGTTAATGAAGAATAATAAAATGATGCAACATGTATTGATGTAAAAAATAATTTATTAAAAGGTAAAGAAAAATCATAATACAAAGCTCTGTCACGTTTTTATTATTACCATTCTCTTTCTTTGGATAATTTTAATTGAAACAGGTTTGTCTAGATTGTTGTTGTTATTGTTGGTAGAAATAATTGATATTAGTAGTTGAGTTGAGTTGAGAGAGTAAAAGACCACTCCTTTTTAATATAATTGTTCATGATGAGAGTAAATCAATCAGTGAAGAATTTTATTCATTTACCTACTTGTTGATTTCAAGAAAAACAAAAAAAAAAAATCAATAGAATTTTTATTAACAAATATTCAACTTTCAAATATTATAATTCTACTTCATAAAAACACTATGAAGGTGTTTTTAGCATAAATTTAATTTGAATTGGACAGGTGCGCCTTAAGTTCGCACATAATTCAAACGATCGTTTAGTAGTATAATGCATTGTTTCACCTCGTATCTTGTCGTGTTGTTGTTGTTGTTGTTGTTTTCTTTTCTTTTTTCCTGTTTTTGTTGTTGGTTTGGTGTTACTGCTGTCGTTGTGGATGTTTGAGTTGATATTTTTTAAAAGTTGTTTGGTTATTTTAAAATTCAAACCACCCAGGACATCATCATTACCATCAACAACAACAACCAGTTCACGTTTTTATTTCTCCTCTTATATCTTGTAACAAATCGATCAAATATTCGACTACTGTTGTTGTTGTTATTAAACAATGATTTATAAAAATATTTCGATAAAATTAAAGACACATTTGTTGAATTATCGAAGCATAGTTCCGTATTATTTTGGTACATTTTTTCCGTCCTATCTTATTATTGTTGGTAGTGTTTAAATATGAAACGGAAAATTGCAATTTATGTTAATTATTCTTTGTTAAATTTGTAGCAAAAAATAAATTGTAGAAACCTCGAAATTAGTTTCGTATTGTTATCGATTTTACAAATCTGACCTGACCTGACCTGAATCTCCTGTCGATTTTTGTTATGTTTGAGACAAACATCCGTTAGATTTTGTCGTTTTTTTTGTCTTTTCATCATCTCTTGTTCTTTCAATTTAATATTCTTTTGTACCTGTTTCTCATTTATGTGTATGTGTT
>JAZBHA010000453.1:49815-66019 GCA_037464855.1 Iselma pallidipennis | reverse complement strand
TTTTCCCAACATGTATAACCTCAATCGTAGAAATCGAGAGTCGTATAAGTCGAGGTTTGGGTGTATCAAACCAATTAGTGTTGTATGTATACTGTATACTGTCTGTTTCAGAATAAAGTGTGGTCCTGAGAGCAAAAGAAATGTTTTGCCCCTTTGCAAGATAACGCAGCTGCTACTACATTGTTCCACTATCATTCACAATATTTGTACGAGTGAATCGGTGTGCTTCGATTCATGTATCAGAAATTGTTAATACCTGTCATTTGGGTTGCTCTCAAGACCACGCTTTATTCGGCAGCAGACTGTATATGTTAGGTGAGGGCTGGGTCTGCTCGAGTAGTACTTGGTCTTGGTCAAAGCCTCCTACAGCTCTGACTGATCTATAAAATTCACGCTACTAATGACAGACAATGCCTATAGGGGCAGCTCGAACCAGTGCCACCTCCAACTCATTTATTTAGATCAGATCATTTTCTGCAAGTAGGATCATTTCGAATGTCCAGCGTTGTCAGATGCCGTTCAGGACGGTCCTTCTATAAAAACGTCTTGCTTGTTGAGCCTTCTGATATTCCGACCATTGTGGTAGCGTTACTTTTTGATGAATTACAACTGACGACGTAACAGTTTCACATTCTTTGTTGCTGTTTGTTTATCACGGATTAGCGAAAGTAATGGCTTAAAGGAGTTCCATCTCTGTTGGATGTATACCGTCTGTTTCCAAATCAAGTATGGTCTTGAGAGCAGGAGAGAAAATGATTTCCCGTTTGCAAGATAACGAAGCTGTTAGTACATTGTCCCATTATCATTCACAACATTTGAACGAGTGAACGAGTGCTGTTATCTCGCTTCGATTCATATATCATAAACTGCTAATATCTGTCAATTCTGTTGCTCTAGTGCTATGAAGACCACACCTAATTCGGAAACAGACTGTATATGTTAGGGTCTGCTCGAGTAATACTTTGTCTTCTCAGAGTCTCCTTATAAAGGATGTACCACGGTATTTCTCCTCGGATTAGGCCATGACTTTTGAACGTAGGACCGTAGCTTGTTTCAGGTTTCATGGGTTTCATTAAATTTGACAGTTGTTGACGTTTTAATGTAAAAATCATTCTCACAACTAATAATAACTCATGAAAATTAATTAAGGGTCTTTTTCCTCGAAATTTATTTAAAAACAAGAAGTTTTTAAGCAAAAACAATATGTCAATTAATTTTTCAATTAATTGGTCAAGTTGACCAGTCGGTAATCATCGTGAGATCTGCATTACCGACAAGCGGTCGGACCAAGCTACGGCACTACGTTCACAAGTCATGGCCTACTCCGAGGAGGAATACCGTGGTACACTCTGTATAACCCAGGCTGCTGCTGACAGGATCTCTGTATATCGTGAAGTTTGGCAAGGGGCAGCCCAAACCAGTGGCACCTCCAACTCGTTTAGAGCATTTTCTGCAAGTAGAATCAGCGTTGTTAAATACCGTTCAGGAAGGTCCTCCTTGGTTGTTGGGCATTCTGATATTCTGACCATTGTGGTAGCGACTATTCTCAGAGCTGGCTTTGCTGCTTTTTGATGATTTATAGCATTCTTCGTTCCTGTTTGTTTATGACGGATTAGCGAAAGGAATGAGTTAAAGGTGTCGGCTTAAAGGAGTTCCACTGTTTGAGGGTCGACACAATTAAGTAAAATCTAACAAATACACAGAACTAGTGAGCCAAAAACGGTTATTTGTTGTACAAATATTATCACAATCCATTACAATTTAAAAAAAAAACACTATAATTTAATAATGTAATGTTGTTGTTACATTTCATGTAAATTAACTTGTAATTGTTTAAATTCTTTATCAGTTAGAAATTTCCATTTATGTCCCATAATTTGACTAATTTCTTGTTCAACTAATTGATAACTGCGACTATTTATTTTCAACCATGTATAAAATTCATTTGTCCATTCCGGATTTTGTGCCCAATCACAACGTATTATAACAGCATTACCTCTTATCAATAAATAACGTAAATTACGTCCGGTATATGCTAATAATAAAGCGGTGGCAGTTGAAATTCGTTCTGTAACAATCTTAAAAAAAAAAGAAATCAATTTTTGGTATAATTTTTCAACGCTAAAATTACCAGTGTTGTCAAATATGGGCATTCTCTGACTAACAACATTAAATTACCATCGATTCTTTCATGGAACGATTTACTGCGATGGAATCTTGGTACATTTTTGTGTCCATAAATTCGTAGCGTATTTCTATAAAATTCAATTGCTGTCAATAATGAATTGGTGTGTACCTGGAACGTATGGAAATTAATTGATGGAAAATCGCAAATTTTCTGTTATTAGATTTACTCCAATATGGGGTGAATCATACAAAACTGTCTTAACTGGTGCCCCTTCTTGCCATATTATCGGTTTATCTTTAACACTTTCTAAACGTAAATGTACCGCCAATTTACTGTCTTTCTTTACTGATTTCCAAATTTTATATGAAACTGGTGTAATATGGACATCATTCGGTGTATAACGATTTTGTAAGATGTGTAGATTTTTTAGGTTTGTATGACTTAATAGTTCAACAACATCATCACCTAGATTTTGTGGACTTATGATTAATGTCTACAGTCAAAGATTTTTGAATGAATATCAATGGTTTTTATGAGTTAAGATTTTTGAAAATAAATACTTGCAAATTTAAGAAAACACCAATATGAAGAATCTGATATTGTACACGTGTTGTATTGATAGCATATAAAGTTTGTAATGTTAAATAACACCGGTCGGCGACTTCGTCTAATAGAAATTGTGCCTCTTTTGGATCCAGCATTAGATCGATTAATTCTAAACGTTTTAGTTTCTTCAAATTCGACATTAAACGTCTTAATGCAGCTAATAATTTACCACCAGTACCGAATAATCGGATCCGTTCGGTATCATCACGGTTGGTCATATTACATGGAAATGTAAATTTTAATGTATGTATATTACAACCAACACCCAATTTAGGATTATCAGTTTTAATCGATTCTTCTGTACACCATGATACCATATTCATAAATTCGTATAAATTGTAAAAATTCAACATTGGTTCAAATGTTAATTTACGAAATTTACAACCGACTTGTGACAAACACATCTGTGTACGTAAATGATCCAGAACATACTAAAAAATTGTGTCTTTTCAAATTTTTTGGAAAATTAACAAATTTGACAAAATTCAAATACTTGCCAACCGGAGTAATAATTAAAACGACTTCGTGTCAATGTATTATCTTCAAGAACGAATTGTGCCCATACTTGTGGTAAATAGAAAGCTCTATGCCAATTTTTACATACTAAACTAGCATAGTATTTTTCACGTATTGCTAAATATGAGAAAATCTCTTCTAAAAGTATATCTGGTAAATTACACCATTGTGAATATTCTTTTGAATCAGTACGTTGTTCTTCTTCATCTTCCAAGTCTATATAGACTGCTAAAATTGCCCAAGAGAAATCAAGAAGATTATTATCGTAATTTGAGTCTGTCAGTGTTCGCAGGTTGTCTCAAAGATTTGTATATTCGAGAAGCGATAAGTAGGGCTTTGAGCAAATTATCTGGGTTGGTTTTTTTAGGAATTCTCGATACTATTGTGTAGTAGGACGTCAATACGAAATCTTTTGAGACAACTCCGTAATTTATTCCAAATAACCAATCGGAGTCTGATCGTTTTTGTCTTTTCTGGTTTTTGTGCGAAATCAGACTCTGATAGTGCACGTGTCCTGTAACACTTTAATTTTTATTTTACTATTTGGAAGCATTTCTATATATAGCTACCTTTTGACCCGGTATTTTTTGAATTATACATTTCATTCCATAATTCATGTGAAAATTTATGATGTTTATCGTGCTTGTAAAATGTAGGACCTACGACGAAATTTGGATAAATCACGAAATTTTCACGATAATTATCAACAAAGTTTACATAGATAAGTAATAACAATATTAATATTATTATTAATAATAATAATAATAATAATAATAATAATAATAATAATAATAATAATAATAATAATAATAATAATAATTGAAAAGAACGATAATCAAGAAAAATATTGATTAGAAAGTTGATTACCTTCATCGTTTTCATCGACTTTCCAGCAACCACGATCCATTTCTTTTTGTCGTTTTATATTAATAACAATAACGATGATAATAATTCGAGAAAATACACCATAAAGGAACGTGGTTTTATGTAATTTTGAAATAAACGCACAAAAACGGTGCTAAGTTATAATTATAGACATTCTAAATTAAGAACCTGACAAAATATCTCAACGTGTGTTTACATTTATACTGTTCCATAACAAAAAATTTTACAATTTTTAAATGTAACTTGTAATGGTTATTGTTGATAAATTAATTTATTATCAATAATTCTGTGATAATAGTCTAGAAATTCAAAAAATTCAAATTTGAATTTTAAAATTTCCCACCAAATTAACGATAACAGTCGATAAAACAGTACTCTGTAACAATGATCTTTTATGATTCTAAATTATTAAAAAAATATTAATTAAATATTTTTGGGATAACTTATTGATATAAATAAAATAGAAATGTAATTATTTTTAAGAATAATTAATTGGGAAAAATGTAATTCATTAGAAATATCTTAAAGGGACAGTTGGTCAGTTGACAAACCAATCTAGCGATCAGATCATGAGTAACTGTTCGTAACTATTGGCGATGTCAATTTGAGACGCCATCTGTTCATTTCCACGAGAAGTGTTCTGAAGGTGCGTTCGATAAATCAACAAGAGTAACACTTTTTACTCTTTCTACTCCAGAGCGTTCGCTTAAAGTTTGGATTGCGAACAGAGTCACACCATGAAAAGGTCGATAATCGAGAGCGGGGTAAATAGTCCGCAAACTTTTTATTCCATCGTCGATGATTGAGTAAAAAGTGTGAAATCGTTGACGTATGCGCAATGGCTCAAATAGGTATCTGTCAAACGTCAACAGCTGATCCAACTGACCGAACTTCACTCTATTCGTCCCCAGGCTGTTCGTTTAATAATTCACTCTGTTCACTTCTTAACTGTCCCGCTCCATAACTACTCTACACTATTCAATCTCACTCTGGACCAACTCTGTACCTACACCGTATTACAGAACGCACCTTAACTATACATACATTACCGTATTGCATATTAATGTATACTTAGAAAACTTCTCACGGATAATCACCAGGTGGCGCGCCAAATTTACATGGCCAATTCGGTTCAAATGTATGGGATGTGATAGCGCAAAGTTCTTGGACTCTGTTCCTGAAAACTCTTTGATTAGAAGTTTCTTTGTTTATAGTGGACCATCCAGAAGTGGTGGCGACCCCTTTCTGCTCGCGTTCAAAGAAGTACAGTAGAAACTCGATAATCCCTAGTGAGGGAATGTAATAACAATAGGTCTGTTCCTTCAAGAATCCAAAACTATCAGAAAAGTCCAAAACAGTCCGAGGCATGCGCAGATAGTCTAGTCTTACCGTTTTTAACACATTTGCGCAGGCGTCTGACTGTTTCGGACTTTTCTGATAGTTTTGGATTCTTGAAGGAACAGACCTAATATTACCTACTATTCTAAATCACCGCTGTTCGGATTACTAGAAATTCGGATTACTGTGTGTTCGGTGTATGGAGTTTCTACTGTAATGTGCATACTTACAGAGTAGTTAAACACACAATTGATAAGAATTAACTCCGTCCAACTTAAAAATTCTATTTTTTTTCAACTTTAACAAGTTTGAATGTAAAATGGGCTATATTTAGCAGTATTTGCCCGTATTTCCGTGATACAGATGCTAAGAGTCGCCGTTAGAGGCGCTGGTACTAAAGATACGCACCATCGAATAGTTACAAATAGTTACTTACGGTCTGACGGTTAGATTCCTGTCGCTAAAGCGGTTGGCAACACTGATTTTCAAATTCATAATAAAAAAACAGTTTTCTTATTGTAGTTCTTCTGTGTTGTTTTTTTCTTAGTTTTTTTTGTGTGAATAAAACGTCTTTTTCTTCAAAAATCCAATAAAATATCCACAATATATACGTAATGTACTGTTTGTTGTAATTTTTATCATACTTAAGTCAATTTGTAAGTAGGAATGATATATTTCCCAATTTCCAACCTATAATCAACCATAATAATATGCCTGTTTTTTCCAGTTTTGTTTGCATTCCACCAATATACAATGGAAGATGTTAATTTAATTGATTTTGTTAGTCCTTCTGGATCACCATCTCGCAATATTGAAACAATAAAATCACCACTAAGCTCAAATCCATTTGATGAACCACCCATAAATTTTGCTTATCCCACACAATTCGTATCACCATCAAAGATCAATTTTGAAGATTTCAATTGTGCATTGGTACGTCAATCAATCGGTCGTGAATCATTATTATTCCAATTGAAATCTGATGATTATGGTCGTGAATCATTAGGTATCATTGATTTAGATGATATTGATATTGGTAGAGAATCATTAGGTATTGAACGTTTGAAAATTGCAAGAAAACCATTCAATAATAATAACAGCAATAATAATAATAGTGATGTATTAAATCAAGCATTTTTATATTCAACAAATAATCTGAATGATACAGAATTTAATACTTTTAATTCAGACTATTTAACAACTAGTATGTTGTCGTCAATTTCATCAATTAAAGTTACTGATTTAACAACAACAACAACACAAACAAATCTTTTAAATGAACGATTTTATAATTCTAGTGATTTTTTTAATGAATTTAATAATTACGATACATTAAAATTAACAAAATTGAATCATTTCCATCGTATCTCATCATTACCGAGTTCCTTACCAATCAAAGAAGATGATGAGTTTGAGGAGTTATCACAGAAGAAATTATGGTCCAGTGCAATTACAACAAAAACAAACCAATCGTCTGATAGTAATGATGATATCTTTGTAAGATTTTTATTAGTAATACGATTTTTAAATATTAAAATTATGTTGTGTTTTAGTTGGATCCAATATTGATAGAAGCAAGACAGATTGCAGATCATCTTGCAAATGGTTCAATTTTCAATGAAGGTATTTTTCGTTAATTTCTGTTGGTTTATCAATAATTTCAAAAAATATTACAGCTTTAGATGATATCTACACTTTGGAACATACAACACAACCAACTCTAGTTGAGAATTCCTTTAATAATCATTCTGATGGAATTGATAACGGATCGAATCAACACAATTCCAATTCACAATCAAAAGATCCACGTGAATTACTCTATAGTCTTTCAGAAATGCTAAATACTGAGCATGTAGATAATCAACAAAAATCTGAGGGACAAAATTTATTACATAGTTTAGCTAATATTTTATTAAGTCAATCAAATTCACCACCATCGGATAATAAATGTGATGATGATTCTGGTAATTCATCAACAGAAACCCAACAACAACACCAACAACAACAGAATGAATGTTATGAGATTCTTGATTTACGTTTAAAAACGTCCCAAGATAATTCAAAATCTAGTTTAGAAGATTGTCCATTGGATTTATCGATTAAATCAAAACATGAACATGAATTTCTACAACCGAAAATTGTCGTTTCAAAAGCTGATAACAGTTCGAATAATAAGAGTCGCAATTTATCGTCGTTATCACAAACTGAAAATTCAAGTTTCAATAAATTTAATTTTACCAATAAATTGAAAACGAAAAAAGTTGATGAGAAAATGAAAAATGGACCATTACGAGCTGTTATTCCTATCGATAATATGACCAAAAATCCTGGTATTTATCAATTTGTTTTGCTAATTGGTGTTTTTTTTCAATTAATTAATTTTTAGTGTTGTTCAACCCGGCCACACCAACTCAGATAAAATTGAAGAAAACCAGTACACCGGTCAATGTAAATTTTTTTATAAAATTGTAATGAAATTTTGGGAAAAAATGATTTTTTTAACATTTTAGGAACCCAGAATGAAGCCAATAGCTCAATCTACGCCTGATACTCCTTCAGCTTTCAATAATAAATGGAAATTTTCCCCATTACCACCACCAGATCAGAATACATCAACTGGGTTCGTATTTGGCGGTGAGCCCCTAAAAAATATACTTATTATTATTATTTTTAGTAGTATTCAGGATGTGAAGGGTCGTTTGAACTATTCCGATTCAAATTTATCATCTGATCAATCCAAATCAAAATCACTCAATAAAAGTGATAATAATAAAAAGCCACAATTAAGATATTCATTCAATGAAGAAGTCGTCCAAGAACGTCCTAAATCATTCTTGCAACGACGTTCATTGAGTGATATTAAACGGCCACAAATGACAAAAACTGAACAATCACAACAATCTATACAACGTAGTTATAGTGTTGGGAAAGATCCGAAAATCTTATCAAGTGTTGAACGTGCCCGTCAGAATATCAATAATAATAAAAATTACGAAAAACCGAAAACTTTATATCGTAGTTATAGTACAGGAAAAGATGCAAATATAACAACGAATCTAGAAAAAGCTAAAACCAATATCAAGAAAATTGCACAAAGACGTTATAGTGGTGGTGAGAAGAATCAAGAAAGTCGGCGTGAGAATCGAACACGGAATGTATTGAATGAGAATCAACATAAGGTTGGTGGTAGTAACAATGGGAAACTGATGGTGGTGAAGAAGACTAATGGTAAAGAGAATTTTGTGCATTGATTGCTTTTTTTATTCAATTTTTGTGTTTTGTGATATTTTTTTTTAATTTTCCTACAAATACTTCTATTATAATATCTTTTGAATTCAATGATAATAATAATACTTTTGATTGTATATCTAGTGCCAGTTTGTGCCACCCTTCCCTATACCTTGACATCTTTTATTCACCCTGACCCAGTATTGATTAGACAAAAGGTAGTAGTAATTGGGCAAAAATGGGGGCTACCGTTTGTAAATCGTGTAAAAAACATAAATCCCATAATTTCCAAGGTGGTTCAATATTAGATCGTGTAATTAGTCAAGCATCCAATCAAGATCAATGTTTATTATATAAATTAGCAAATTACAAAAAAGGTGGTGAATTAATTGATGCATACAATAGTGGTGGTCATAGTCAAGTTGAGAAATTAATCCGTGAAGAATTCAGTCAATTAATGTACCAAGATGGTAAAGGACGAATAATAAATCGTGCTGAATATTTACGTTGGAAATTCCGCGATAATGAACAGGTAACATTACCAATTGAAGCTTCATTGAGTCGTTATGATCCGTTGGGTAAATGGGAGGATCATGAAGCTTGTTGGCAGATGCAGTATCGTGGTTCATTAGGTGAATCACTATTACATGTATTGATAATATGTGATACGAAAATACATACACGATTGGCACGTACATTGATTAAATGCTTTCCAAAATTGGCGGTGGATGTTGTTGAAGGTGAAGAATATTTGGGTGCAAGTGCATTACATCTAGCTATTGCATATAATAATAATGAATTAGTGCAAGATTTGGTGGAGGCTGGTGCTAATGTTAATCAACGTGCTATTGGTAGTTTTTTCTTGCCAAAAGATCAACAACGACAAAAACCAGCAAAACATACCGATTACGAGGGTTTAGCCTATTTAGGCGAATATCCATTAGCATGGGCAGCATGTTGTGCTAATGAAAGTGTCTATAATCTACTGTTAGATAGTGGTGCACATCCTGATCTACAAGATGATTTCGGCAATATGATCCTCCATATGGTCGTCGTTTGTGATAAATTGGTAATTCCGGGAGAAAATTTTGAAATTATTTTTGGAAAATTACAATTTGTTTTAGGATATGTTTGGGTATGCTTTACGACACCCAAAATTACCAGCAAGTAATGGTATTGTCAATAAAGCGGGCCTTACACCATTGACACTAGCTTGTAAACTGGGACGTGCTGAAGTGTTTCGTGAAATGTTGGAATTATCAGCTAAAGAATTCTGGCGTTACAGTAATATTACATGTTCGGCTTATTATTTGAATGCTTTAGATACTCTATTACCAGATGGACGAACCAGTTGGTTATAATCAGTGGGAGTAATTCAGAAAAATCTAATTATTATCATTTCAGATTGGAATTCGGCATTGTTTATTATATTGAATGGGACAAAAGAGGAGCATTTAGCGATGTTAGATGGAGGGATAATCCAAAAATTATTAGAAGAAAAATGGAAAACTTTTGCTAGAGTATTTATAGAAACATTTCCGTGGAAGGACTGCATAGGAGCTAAAATACACTTGAGTGCATAGAAAAGAGAACGTCTCTTGGGTAAGAAATACTAGTATTTTCGTTCGTGTAAGTCAGGCCTTTCCTCTCTCTTTAGAGTAGGAAGGATAGAATACCTTCCTACCAGATTCGCCAGATTCAGCTCTGTAAAGCTTAAGTTGCCTCCCTCGGCAGCCAGATTTACACAGGCCCACAAAAAACGTTCTCTTTTATATGCGCTCGAGTGTACTCCAGTCCGGCCCTGATCATTTCATCCAACGGAAAATTACTAAACTCTTAACATTTTAGAATCAGTTCCTGAAACGCCTGTTGATCCTAGTTGCCCATTTAGTCTTCTTATCATTAGCTATTTATTTGCGACCAGATGATCCGGATGAGCCTCTTCTAAACTGGACCGATGATGTTACCGTTATTGCTCGGTAAATTATCGAAAAAAAAATCTATCAATTTCTTGATTTATTATCATTTTTTTCCCCCCAGATATGTTTGTGAAATTGGTACAATTTTGGGTGTTTTAAGCTATTTAGTTCTTCAACAAGGTGATGAGATTCGAAATCAAGGTTTTCTAGCTTTCATAAAACAACAATTAAATTCACCACCGAAAATTATCTTTTTAATATCGAATCTATTGATATTGTTCTGTATACCTTGTCGACTATATGGTGATCAGAAGACAGAGGAAGCTATTCTTGTATTTGCTGTACCTGCTTCATGGTTTTTACTCATGTTTTTTGCTGGGTATTTGATTTATTTTTTCCTGAATTTTTTTGTAATTCTGTACCATATTCCAGAGCCATACGTTTAACTGGACCTTTTGTTACCATGATTTACAGTATGATAACTGGTGATATGTTAACATTTGGAATTATTTATATAATTGTTCTATTCGGATTCTCACAATCGTTCTATTTCCTATATAAAGGGTTTCCAGGCGTTCAAGGTTCCCTGTATAACACGTACGCAACAACTTGGATGGCCTTATTTCAAATCACATTAGGAAATTACGATGTAAAATTGATCCCGTTTAGTAGAGTGACCAACTGTCCCGATTTGCCCGCGACTGTCCCGGTTTAAGTACTAAAAGTCCCGTGTCGCGGGAAGCAGATACCCGGGACGCGATGGATTTCACATTTAACTGTATTCAGTTTTACAACCTTGGGCTTGTAGTCCTGAGGAAGCCACCAATATAGGGGCGAAACGTCGGCTTAAACAGTAGTGTTTGATTTGTTATCCTTGTTTAGCTTTTGCCACCAAAAAATGATCGACAAAAAAGCAAACTAGAACAACCCCTCCCTTCGCCCTCGTGTCCCGGGTTGACTCTTGGAAAAGTTGGTCACCCTACCGTTTAGTCAAATGATTTTCTTATAAATCTTTGTTTCTTGTTAGTATCAAGAATTGTCGCTCACAACCTATCCAGCAGTTAGTAAAACCGTTTTCGCCCTTTTCATGGTATTTGTCCCAATATTACTCCTGAATATGTTAATTGCCATGATGGGTAATACATATGCACATGTTATTGAACAAAGTGAAAAAGAATGGGTGAAACAATGGGCAAAAATTGTCATAGCTTTAGAACGTGCTATACCTCAAGCTGATGCACAACATTATCTACAAGAATATAGTATTTCATTAGGACCGAGTAATGAAGATCCAACTGTTGAGAAACGTGGTGTTTTAATTATTAAATCAAAAAGTAAAACTCGAGCTAAACAACGAAAAGGTGCTCTATCGAATTGGAAACGTGTTGGGAAAGTTACAATCAATGCATTAAAGAAACGTGGTCTAACTGGTGAAGAGATGAGATGTTTAATGTGGGGCCGGGAGTCGATTAATACACCAGTCAAAGTTAAAGGGTAATTTTTTTGCAACTAGTTAGGTTTTTTTGTAAAAATTTCTAATTGTAGTCCGCCTAAAGATCCACTACAAGACCCACAAGGTCCCAATTTAACTGGTGGTTTTGGTGATGCATTAACTGCAGCTTTAGACGTGATGGCTTTTACTCATGATCTTGATATCAGTAAAGCATCTCAAGGTTTAAATTTAGTTAATATAACCAAACCGGAAACTAAGGATCTTGTAAAAACTAATAATCGATTGAATATTGCTTTGACACAACAAAATCTACCAAAAACACCACCAATAACTGGAGATTTATCAATGTTGGGTACTTTAAATCAATTAACTGATTCACAAATCAATCAGACCATTCAAAAACCATCAAATATCAGTGAAGATCCGTTTCGAGAATTAGTAATCAATGAGAACCACTCAAATCCGGAACAATTAAAATCATTAGCTCTATCAGCGGCAAATATCCGTGAAACTGAAGAGATTATCTTGAAACCACCCACATCATCAACAACCAGTGTTAAATCATTAGCTGGAATCTTCACTGGTACTGAGACGTTTGTTAAGAAAGTTGAAGCAACAATACAGAAACGGCGATATGCAACATTGGAACCAAGTGATAGTGAATGTTTTGGAGGTTTATTTTAATGATTTTTCGAAAAAACAATATTCCTAATTTTGTAAATTGTAGATCCACCGATTTTGGGTAAGATTTCACGGATTCGACGTGCACGATCGGCAAATTCACGTAAATCTGATAAAAAGAAATTAGTCAATAGTTCCGATTCAAGTTCAACAGATCTAGGCGATAATGAAAAACCACCGGATATAACAACCGATTTAGATTATGCGGAAGAACGGATCAAATTAGTTAAAGAGGAATTAAAACAGAATGTTAACGTGGCACAAATACGTCCAATAAATATTGATGTTGCCCTAAATGAAGACCACATGTTTGATAATTTTAGTTGTAAATTATTTAGAATTTTATCTATTTTTTGTCGGTTTTAGGTCGGTTGCAGTATCGGAGACTGTTCGAGTACAAGGTACTGGTAATGGTGTGGAAACCCAATCATCAAATATCCGTCAGAAAAAGAAGAAACGACCAAAAACAGCAAAATCAAACAAGTAATCCCCATTGAAATAATTGAATTATAAAAATTAATTTATTAATTAATTCCAGAATAACACCAATGGTTGAACAACGACCTTATCATTCGGCTAATGGTCGATGTGATTCTGATAATTCGGATTCACCAGACCCTTTAGAACCATGGAGTACAAAAGGTATAACAAATATGAATAAAATCCTAGCATGGGAACATGACCAAGATAGTTTATAGAGACAACAAAACATTTCAAGTAATTCTAATTTTATTAAATTATGAATTATTGTTGTTTAACAACCACAGAAAAAAAAATTGAATAAACTACCCTATTAATTTTAGTAGAGGGCAAGATGTGGAAAATGTCTGTAATTTCCTCCCCAAAAAAATAATTTTGTCAATTGATATGAATAATGGAAAAATTATTATTGCACTTTGGTTGCTGTCTGCATTGTAATATTTGTTGTTTCTGTTAATGGTTTTGTTATATTTGTATTATTATTGGATTTACCACGACCACCACGTCGTCCACGATTCTTTTTCTGTCCACCAGTCTTCTGGACGAGATTCTCTCTCTTATCAACACTACCTTCAAATGTTGTCTCATCAGTTGTATTTCCAATTTCTGAAAACTATTCATTCATTTTTTTATTGAATTGTTTTACTATTTTTTTTTTTGTAAATCAACCTCTTGAAGACCATTTCGAGCCACTGTTGTTGATTTCAATTGTTGTTGTTGTGGTGGTTGATTACCCGATCTTTGTTGTTTATTTTGCTTCATTCGATTTCCTGAATGTGTTGGTGTTGTTTGGGTGAATACTCGTACAATATTACCAACAGCTTTCGTACGACCCTCTCGAAATACCATCCTTTGACCCGGTGTCATATATTCAGGATGTTTAATGAAACGGAAATGAATTAATGCTTTATCACCAGTTCGTAGACAATCTTTGGACATTTTCAAAATACTGGCTGTTTGTCGAATACTACCACAATGGACTAAATTTCAACAAATCAAAAAAAAATGACTAAATCATTAATTTAAGTCAATCAATTAATTACCCATCGCTTGATAACGTGAGCTTATAGTTGTTGGATGGTGGAGGACCAAAATTTCACCTTCAAATTCCCAACATGCTTGTGGATTTAGTGCTGGCGATACCATCACCATACCTTTACGAATCTGAGATCTTTTAATCTAAAAAAAGAATGTTCTCACTATTCTAATATAATGTTTGATAAAAAATTACTTTTTTTAATGCGAAACTAGCAGTTTGTCCAGCACGTACTTCTTTAACGGCCATCCGTTTCCTATGAATACTTTTAACAGCTATTGATTGGAAATGTCCTAAAGGATCCGGTCCTAACATTAATGTATCATTCAATCTGATTACACCCTTCAATGTGGTGCCCGAAACAACAGTTCCTACACCCTAGAAAAACCAAAAAAAAAGTAAATAATTAGTGTAATTATATTGATTTTTTTGGGAATTACAGGAACGGAATAGGTGTCGTCTATTTGAAATTCGGCCGGTTCATTTTCATGGTATTCCATTCGTGTTGTTAATAGATTTAAAAATGTTTGTAATAAATCGAGATTTTCACCAGACACATTCGAGACTTGAAAGATTGGACATAATCTAGAATTTTTGATTGCAATAAATCACAAATTGATAATAAAATTATAGGTGAGATACCTTTCAGAAACGAAATTTGTTGCTGATAATACCACATCATCTCTAGTCTTTACCATAACTGGTACTTTACGACAACCTGGTGATTTTAGAATTCGTACCAACATTTTTAGATTATCTTGTAGAATATTTGCTGGACACATATCGATTTTTGTTACAACAACAAATACAGGAACTGATAAGGCTAAAGCTAATCCAAGATGTTCTTTCGTCATTCCGATAATACCGGCATTAGCACCAACCTACAATTTATTTTTTGAAATAATGTGGTAAAATAAAGAGATAAATAACGTACCATTAACATGCCGAAATCCGGTGCATGTCCAGTCATTCCAAAAACCGTAGTTTTTAGATAACGTTCATGTCCAGCTAAATCTATAAATGTTATCACTTTGGAACTTTTCTCACAAATTTTCACCCAATCTAATGCTCCATGTTCCGGTTTATTAACAACATTACCATCACCATCAAAACCTAAGATATCATTACCAACAGAACTGGTACGTCCTGATTCCATTTCGTGTTTATGTCGAAATAATTTCTGTCTAGCATGTCCACGACCATTATCTAATTCACCATGTGTTAATACACCTAATAATGTTGATTTACCAGCATCAACATTACCAACAACAGCTACACGAATTTCAAGGAAATCTGCAAAACGTAAAAAATGATTAGAAATTTAGTCTACAATGATTTGGAGGAGATTTTACCAGTTTGGCCCAATATTCGACGGATTAAATATTGTGAAACAACACCACGTACATCTTTGCGTTCACGTAATTTCACGCATTTACATTCTAATGTTGTAGCTAGTGATTGGAGTGTAGCTACAGCTGCATCTAGTTCATCCTCTAATAAACCATTCTCGGTACCATCTTCAGAACCACCAATCTATCCAACAATCAAACATACATTTCGTATTTCTATTTAAAACAATTTAGCACACAATTACCTCTAAAATCACTTCACCACGACCCTCTCCTAATTGTTGTTTCAATCGTTGCAATAAGAATTCAAATTGTTCTTCAGTAGGTGCTATTAGAATATTTCGACCAAGAATTCGATCGAATTCCGGGTTTTTTACACTTTTATCAGCAAACGAACTTAATGATTCTCTTGTATCTACCATTATAAATAAGTATAATAATGAAAATTAATTATAATTATGATTAATTTACTGTAATAACATTCGCCTCATTGACATGTTCCAAAATTTGAAACCTGTATAGTTGATAGAATATGCCACAACTAACATGCCGAATTTATTAAAATCTGTAAAATACACACAAAAA
>JAZBHA010000453.1:7606-27858 GCA_037464855.1 Iselma pallidipennis | reverse complement strand
GAAAAACTTCTCCGGTGCTGAATTGGAAGGTTTAGTACGTGCAGCTCAAGCAACAGCAATGAATCGTTTAATAAAAGCTGCAAATAAAGTTGAAGTTGATCCTGAAGCTATTGAAAAGTTATTAGTAACAAGATCTGACTTTTTAAATGCTTTAGAAAATGATATAAAACCGGTAATTCGTTTTGTTATTGTTGTTAGTTTGTTAATAATTAATAATTTTTATCAAAAGGCATTTGGTACAGCTTTAGAAATCTTAGCACAATTTATATCACGCGGTATTACTAATTGGGGCCCACCTGTTAGTAGTATTTTAGAAGATGGCATGTTATTTATACAACAAGCTCGTGCAACAGATACATCCGGTTTGGTGTCGGTATTATTAGAAGGTCCACCAAATTCTGGTAAAACAGCATTGGCAGCACAATTGGCGAAAAATTCCGATTTTCCATTTGTCAAAGTTTGTTCACCAGAAGAGATGGTTGGTTATACAGAAACAGCCAAATGTCTACATATCAGAAAAGTATAAAATTCTCCCTCTATGGTTTTTTTGGTTAATTTTTTAATTATTATTATTATTAGGTCTTTGATGATGCTTACCGTTCAACATTAAGTTGTATATTAGTTGATAATATTGAACGTTTATTGGATTATGGTCCAATTGGTCCACGTTATTCCAATTTAACATTACAAGCATTATTAGTGTTATTGAAAAAACAACCACCGCCTGGTAAAAAATTACTTGTTTTATGTACAAGTAGTCGACGACAAGTATTAGAAGATATGGAGATGTTATCAGCATTTACTGCCATCCTACATGTACCTAATTTATCGAAACCGGAACATTTATTGAATGTTTTGGAAGCTTCCGATGTTTTTAGTACACAAGAATTGAAACAGATTGCCCAACAAGTTCACGGAAAACGGTACTTATTAATTAATATTTCAAATTAAAAAATGATTATTTATAATCGTGTTTTTTTTTTTGTAGAATTTTCATTGGTATCAAGAAATTATTGGCTCTTATCGATATGTCCCGACAGACTAGTGATCGTTCTCGTGTTATCAAATTAATAACAAAACTAGAAGAAGATGGGGCTTTAGAAGATCCTGGTATGGCTTAAATTTTATTTTCGTAAAAATTATTGAAATAAATGTTTGCACATTCCTGGCAATATTTCTGCATATTAGTCAATTGTTATTAGATAAAAATAATCGAGTAAGTAGTCGATATAAACAAATATATAACTATTAGTATGTTGATATTAAGAGTGTCGGACTGGTAAGTTCTTGGCCCGTTGAGCGAAATATATTTTGACCCACCGGACTTTGAATATATTTTGTTTCTGTGCTCAGAATTCCATGTACATCATGGAAACCCTTTATCATGTAGGACCCTAAATTTCAACTGACTTGGCCCCCAAACTGGGCACATTCCCCGATTACCCGGTGGTCCACTCCGACACTGTCTATTAGTATTAATTAATTGCCCTTTTCCAATATTTTTAGTATTGTTTTTTATTGATTTTTTTAATTGGAAACTCTAAAAAAAACTACTTAAATTATATATTTTTATTTATTTTATATGGTAGAGAAATATGAATCTAGCCGTGTTATTATTGTTGATAATGTTAGTTGAAAGTAGACACCATTAAATAATTATTAATGAGAAAAGAATCCGTAGACAGGGCCGGGTCGATCAATTGTGGCGCCTAAGGCAAGTCTCAAAAACACCATTAAATAATTATTGATGAGAAAAGAATCAGTAGACAGGGCCGGGCCGATCGATTGTGCAAGTCTCAAAACGGCGCCTTTTAAAAGTTTATATCTCTAGCATATTTCAAGAACGACCCCTTCTGAAATTTTGTATCTTTAGCATGTTTCATTTTGGCGCCTATTCCAATTCGGCGCCTAAGACGGCCGTCTCGCCGCCTCACCTATGGGCCCGACCCTGGCAGTAGATAACAAAATGACATTTTTTTTGTGAATGTTGTTATTGTGATAAAACCCAAAAAAAAAACGGTGTGTAATTAAACTTGTAAGAAGTTGTATTATAAGTCGTAGATTAGTTCGTGAAATGGAAGAGAAAAATAAAATGTAATTTTGGCCTGCTTCATGATTTTCATTCATAAAGCAATTAATTAATTTTAAAAAAAATTGTCTGCGTGTGTACGTATTGATTTTTTCCTAAATATTCTGTATATTAATAATAATAATAATAATAATAATAATAATAATAATAAAAGTAATAGTAATAGTTTTTATTTTAAATATAAATCAAGATTGTTGTTGTATAATTGTTGAGTTGATGATTAAATAAATTAGCACGAAACAAACTGATAAGTTTTTATTATTCTAGTTTTCCATCAGATAAATGAATATTTCCTCAATTACTAGTTTCAATAATTTTGCTATTTTTAACAGGGACGGATCTACAATCAATTGAATTAAATTGATTAAGTTTAAGGACCTCCTGCAGCTTAAGCTTGGTAATACAAGCGGTTCTTCGTTTGGTGTACGCCATTGAAGGACTCCTTGCAAAGTTTAAGCTTCAATGCCCCTCAAAGAACATAAGTTTCGGGGCTTCCCAATGCCTAGATCCGCTACTGATTTCGTAATTAATGTAACTTTGAAAGAAATCTGGTAAAGTTTTTTTTTTAATAATTATTTCGGTTTAATTTGCCATAATTTGCATACTTTCAAAATTTTAATGATAATTAAAAGTACCTAATTGTAAAATCAATACTTTCAAAGATGTTCTCTTGACAATATTGAACAAATCTTAAATAAGTTGAGATGAATTCCTAAAGGAGTATTTAATGAAAAACGCTAAAGTGGGTTTTTTTCAAAATTTCTGGGCGTTTCGCTCGTTTATTATTATAGAAAACCAAAATTCTTGATTTTTTTGGTTGATGTTGGTAATTAAAAAGCATTAAAAATATTTTTACCAATCATTGTGTACCTAAATAACTTAAAAAATACTTATTTTTTCCAAATAATTTTATTACTTCTGGGAGTTACTGTAGATTGAAATCAACAAATAAACAAATCGAAGATAGACCAGAGCAGAAATCACTGGAAATCGATCGATTTCATATTTTTATTTGTACATTTTTATTCACAAGTCTAGAGGAAATGCTAAAAAACTTTCTCTTTGATAACGGCACAGACTTTATCGCATTATCAGAGGGAATTTTTTTGAAGTATTCCAACAAAATTTGAAGGATTTTTTTCAATATTGAAATATAAAGACGACAATTTTTAGTTTTAGCCCTTCATTAGTTACTTTAGTAAATAATTACCAATGGTCCTTTTCTGAACCCTGTTATAAATTACTCACTATCGACTATGTAAACAACTTCCGTCACTATAATTAATCGAACTTCCTGGATTTTCTGGCAGGTATTTTTACCTGAAATCCTTCAGATCAGATTATTTACTTATCCGAAAGTCAGGCCTTTTTCAAAAATTCATATTTGTAAGAAATAATGCAAAACGATTCTGTCTTATTTTATTATTTACAACCCTTGTCAATATCAACTAAATTACGTCAATCATTCATAGTTATTGTAGGGCAAAAATTCTGGTTGACCAACAACAAAAAAAGTCCTTCCGTTCGATTTTTATTTTAGGATACATTGTGAGGGAAAGATTGACCACTTACAGGCAATGAAGGGTGGAAATTCTCGAAAAACACGAGATCTATACGACAAAAACTACTAGTACTTTAATAATTTAGCAAAATTCTATCACCATTTAGAAAATTATATTCCAAGCTTGATGATGATATGGCATCTAATTGATTTGTTCAGTTAATTATTAATTAATAACACGTGGATTAATGAAGAAATGCTTCTATATACAATATTTCGTTAATTATAATCCATTTGGAAGCTTAAATGTTCTAGTTTTCTTTCATTTTCATTGTCCATTTACAAGTTATTCTGAAAAAATTACCAACTATGCAAAAAGAAGTATTTAGTAATCTAATGATTTCAAGCAAAATTTTTGCAGTTCTTACAAATCGCGCCAAAATCTAGGTAAATTACAGAAAGAATTTATAAAAATTCTCCATATTTTTTTGTTATTTCTGTAATTCATCAGTGGAAATTCATATAAAGACTACCATCTGATAATGGATCAATGAGAGCCGCAATACGCAACATTTTGCTTCGGTGCTGAACTAATGCGTTTTTGCCTCCAAAATTGTTATACATATTAGTGCTACAATTAGAATAACTGTTGCCATTTTTTTTAGTACATATTTCTAAATGTTTTTCCGGGCCTATGGCAACTTTCTACCATTTTTCCGATACTCTAGAGTTTCACACAAATGGACCCGGATTAACGACAATATTGGAAAATCAGCTTAGAGGATGTCAATTTTCCTCCACAATTACAGGTGTAATTTACAAGAATTCCACCAGTTTTGGTCGAGGACAGGTGTGGCGTCCCGATTCCTCTTCAAATGCGCCAAAAATCGCCATTAGTTTTGAAGTGATTTGGGGGAAATTTCACGTGCCAGAAAAAACCAACAAACGGAAATCTATTGAGACTTCCATTGATAATAATTGTTGATGGTTATAGAAAAGCCAGAGAAAATTGAAAGATTTATCAATTTTTTTATTTCGTTATTTTAATGGAAGCGTGCGCAGCTGCCACCCTGCCGCAACACGGACACAATACACCAAAACCGCTCGCTCAAACTCTCGTCGTCGCCGTCGTCGTCGGTGTCGGATTAATTTGCTGACTACTAGTGTGGTGTTGTGTCGGCGGACAAAACTCCCAAACGACACGAACTGCGTGGTGATCAAGGGGAGAGAAAACATCGAGCCGCTCCTAGAATTTTTTGCCACACACGCCAAATAAAATTACTCAATTAATACGAATAAGTGATCGAGTTGGAAAAGTATTGAAAGAAATAAAAGCGATTTTCGGTAGAGTGCGACAAGTGCGATTTCAAACAAACACCACCGGGGACCAGGTAAAAAGAGGTAGTTTTGCGTGCATGCGGCTGATGTTGTTGCTGCTGCTGCGGCCGGAGAACCGGAGAGCGCGCAGCGTGGATTATTACAACAATAATCACCAGGTCCGTTGATCTTTCATCAACAAATTACGGGCGAAAAGAAAACAAATAAAAAAACACAATTCGATAAAGTTTTCATATTTTAAACGGTTCTCTTTTTGTGTAGAATTTGCGCAAATATTTTGAATTAACAACAACAACAACAAACAATCGTGTGGGATTTGTGTATCTGTGTGTGTGTGTGTGTTAGTTTACAGGAGTTTGGCGCGATAATTGATGGACTTATTAAAGAATCATTGATTATCATTCATATTTGGATTCTATTTTGATGAATTAATTGTTGCTGCTGCTGCTGCTGAATTGAATTGGAATGGATTCGATCAAGAACCGGGACCGTATCTTGGAGGCAATTGACCAGTTACGTCGTCGCAAAGCCCGGCCAGATATTCAACGTATCTGCAATTATTTATTTAGACGGTTTTCAATAAATTCAGCCGATGCACGCAATGATCTGCAATGGTGTGTGGAAAATGATATTGTCTTGAAAGTTGAATATAAAGGTAATATCAGTTATCGGAATGCTGCAAAAAAATTCTCCCATATAAAACGCAATAATAATAGTAATAGTAACCATAATACTACTAGTAATAATAATAATAATAATAATAATAATAGTAGCAATAATGACAATACGATGAATGACATTACTACTACAAGTAGTGACATTAATAGAGTGAATCGTAAATTTACGCAATTATTAACGAATGCATTTGGTGAATTAATTGTTCAAGAACCTGATTATCTCGAATTCGGTATACCGGTTGATGATATAATTAATAATATATTATCGAAAGATAGTGTACGTTATACACGTAAATATATATCAATATTAATTGATAAAGAAGTCGAGAATGGTAGTTTAATTAAAATGGAGAATAATAATTATTTAATGGGACCGAATAAAGACGATAATCGACAAAACAACGCCCCTACAACTATTCAAGACCACCACCACCACCACCACCAACCACAACAACAACAACAAATCGTCGATATTAGTAATAAAACAACTACAATAACAACACCAACAACCAGTCCAGTTACTAGTAGCAATAATAATAGTAAAGATGATTCAGATACAAATTTGTTAATAAATAAGAAGAAACGACCAGGACCGAAAGCGGGCTTTAAAAAACAAAATTCCATGGAGAAATCCAATGAAATTGTGGAAAATGACGAGAAAAAAAGTGAAAATGGAAATTTACGTGTTGGTGGTAGACGCAAGGTTAGTATAACACAATCAAATTCGATTAAACCAGTGGCGGACGTCACCTAATTACCAATAAAACAAAACAAATCACAAAAATACTACAACAACTACTACTACACCTTTATGAAATCAATTAAAACAAAAATGGTAATTTCATTCATTAAATCTAAGATTTCATTCATTGATTTTTATAAAATTCATTAATAAATTGCCCAAAAAACAAATGAATTTTTGTGATTTAAATTTTGACAGATTACATAACCTAACTTTTTTTGAAAATTTTTTTTTTTTGATTAATAGAGAGCCAAAAAAGTGTTCGATCCATCCGATAATCATATTCCGAAGAAACGAGGCCGTCCAGCTGGTTCATTAAATCGATCAACAATTGAAAAACAATTAGCCAAAGTCAGTGATGAATCCAGACCAGAATCAAGAACATCATTGAATGGAGGTGGTGGAGGAGGACGTGAACAACAGGGTGGTGTATGTTCAGTTTGTCATGTACAGAACAAAAAAGGGCCCACCGATAAGATGATAGCTTGTCGAGAATGTAGCAATAAAGGTACAACATCCCTTTGTATATTAATTAATTGATTTTATTTCACTGTTTTTGGTTTCTTTTGTAGCTCATTACACTTGCTTGAATGGTGATGATATGATGTTGAGAATGTATCCGGATAATACATGGCAATGCCCACATTGTAAAACTTGTATTGTTTGTTATGAGACGGCAGATGCTGTAAGGGCTTTATTTTCATATCTATTCCTATATTGATTTCTAATCAAAACCAATTTTTCTAGGGTTGTCTTGTTGTGTGTTCTGTGTGTGCTGATGCTTATCATACCACATGTCATCAACCGAGAATCTCTGAAAAAATCAAACCCACCACTAAATGGCTTTGTATCAATTGCGAAATGCCTGAAGAATTGAAAATTCACGAAATTCAACCAACTATCAATTCAACACCATTGAACCAAAAGAATCCTAGCGGTAATTATCTCTAAGACGACCACCACGAAGTCAGCCTAATTATTGTATTTTCTTCACAGAAATCAACGACAACTCATCATCCCCGTCAGTATCCGGCAATACATCCCCATCATATCAATCACCACCATTATCACCAACACCACCACAATTAAGTCCACAAAATGAAACACATATTATTAATAAAGATGAATGTAATTCGGATTCACAAAGTATTAAAGATTCCGATGATGATAATATTGATCCATCAATACCGGATGCTTCGAATTGGACATATGAAGAAGTCTATCAATATTTTGCTCAATATTTTCCTGAAGAGGCTCATATCTTTCGTGAACAGGTATTAAGATCTATATTTCCTCAAAAAATAGACAAAAACATTTTTTTGGGATTTCTAGGAAATTGATGGACATTCCTTGTTATTATTGAAACGTATGGATGTTTTGACGAATTTAAATTTAAAATTAGGGCCAGCATTGAAGATTTATCGGCATGTTGTTAAATTACAAGTACGTCGAGATGATCCCAAACTATATTGGTTATAAATGGTGATTATTTGGTTTGTTTTCATGTTTATTTTCTTATGATTATTAAAATGTTTTATCTGGTGTGCACACATTTAAGTTTCATAATTTAAATAGCAAAGCACAATATATAAATATATAGATATTATATTAATCAATTCAATTATTATCCTATTATCAAAAATTTCCCCCTAAAGCAGTGGCGGATTTACGCTCAGATGGTGGAGGCGGCCGTCTCGGGCCCCGGAAGACAGGTGCCTCTTGAAGGCTAAAACTGCTACGGCCCTAAAGTATCATCATATTCTCTGCAAGAGCTAAATTAAATACAAATATTTCGGTTATTTGATTCAATTTTCTCGATTTCAAATCATTAACAGTCAACATTCGAACACCATTTGTTGTTATTGTTGTACAATTTTGTAATTCTTTTAATAATTTATTCGTATATTTAGTAATTTGATTCTGTATCTCATTATCATCCAATTCACTTAAAGATAATTTCATTAAAATTGTTGCTAGATCTTTATGAATTCGAGCAGTACTCATTATTTCTAAAAAAATCAATAGAATTTATTTATGAAATTCTTGAAAATTCTAACGGAAAATACCTTCAGCTTGTGGTGAAATATGAATAATTTGAGTCTCCAGATCTACAAATAAATCATATAAATATTCGTCTTTTTGTAGAGATTTACAACAAGTTCCAGCAATATAATGTGATAAGCCCTTTAATTCTTTACTGGTTTCTATTAAGGGATAGAGAGCTTCTATGGATTTTCTCTGAGGTACTAGATTTATCACTGAAAATAGATCCTGAAACAATCGGTTATTAAAATATTGGAATCAGGAGTGGATCCCACTTACTGTTTGCAGTTTATTTACATCATTATGATACAGTAAAATACGTCTTTTCAACAATATTCCAATATAAATTAAGATAATCTCGTAATTGAAGCATTTAATTAAATCTAGAAAAATTTGAGATTAAATTAATTAAACCCTTAATATCTGATGTACCTTTTAAATGTGTCCCTGTTGTTATTCCATTTAAATCACAGGAAATCACTGTACCATTCTCTTGTATTTTACATGAACCGGATGTAAAACATTTTAAATACAATTTAACAATATCAATAGGATTTCGATTTTTCTTATAAACTAAACAGAATATCTGACACAAATTTCGATATTTATCCGGATCATATTCTTTACTAATTATGGTTGTATTGAAATTATTCGTATCTTGATCGGTGTTCATATAAATGAAATAATTATTATTTGATTTCTTTAAACAAATATAATTGAAATTGAAACTTTTCTGTTGGAGGAAACTCTTCAATTCTTCAGTTATTGTCGGGTAAGTCCAAGTAATTAAATTCGTGTTGTTACTTTCTCTTTCTGGATGAATGGAATCAAGTGAACCAACAATTGATTAGCTGATTAGAATTTTTATTGAATTATTACTGGAAAAATTAAATACATACCGATGATGTGGAAAGAAATTAGTTGATTTGATATCATGTTGTGGGTGTTC
Source organism: Iselma pallidipennis (assembly GCA_037464855.1). NCBI lineage: Eukaryota > Metazoa > Arthropoda > Insecta > Coleoptera > Meloidae > Iselma > Iselma pallidipennis. Next base: position 18,519 of record JAZBHA010000453.1, on the reverse strand, counting down.
GTGGTGTTGTTGTTTTTATTAATGAAAATAGAATGAAAACAACACGTGACTTTATTAAAATGAATATTGTTGGAGATAATAGAGTGAAGGACATTTGAAAAGAATTGAATTTTAAATGTGCGTGTTTTATTCAGATAATGTGCTGGCATCTAGGATAGGAATTTTAAAATAAATCTACTTAAGTTATATAAGTTTTAAAATGCCTTAAAAATGCCTTCTAACATAATATTTGAAAATTTTATAATGATAACTGCCTTATATTTCTAATCTCCTGATACTAAACTTAGACAATTCTCTATCTAATACATGCGTAAAAATCCGACAATTTTTTTTTCGTAAAAAAATTCTATTCTGATATGTGTTATCAAATTCGATATTTTTTCGAATTTCCTAATAGCCTAATAACGAAAATGTAAAAAAGAATTTTGAAATTACTTAAGAAATATTAATAGTCCCCTTGTAGTTAGGCAACCAATTATACATTTTCATTAATAAATACTATTCCATTGAGTAATCCTATAGCCGTTTTTTGACGATGCAGCGTCTTTAAGTGGGTTCAATCCGTCTTTTTTAAAAACACAACAATGACATCACAATAAATGAGAATAAGAAACTGTTAATTTTAATACCAACACCCTAGGAGTGACGGGTAAATGAAACACTTAATAAACAAGTGATGAATGTTGATTTAATAACAATAATTGATGTAAAAATACATCATAATTTCGTACTGACTGATAGAGACAAACTTTCAAGAACTACTGTTTTGGAATATTAATCACCACTTTTCAGGTGCACACTTTTTACGTCTCAACCAAAGCAGGTGTTGTTAGTGTAGCAAGTGACATATTTGGTAACTATACCAACACAGAGGATTCAAGGTGGTCATATCAGTGATCACATTGTGACATGATCACTGAAGTGGCTAGTTAATTCCCATATAAATTTTAAGTTCTATTATTGTCCTACACTGTTAGGTGTACAAAGTGAAAAAGGTGTCAGCAAACGGACCGAGTGCTATAATCTGCACTCAAGTGGTAAGGTTCTAAGTGCTGGGCTAAATTTTAGGTCTTTTTGTATACTTCACGCTTACAGTACGGGACTGCAGAACTTCTAAACCATGCTGCAGTGCAAATATCTTGAAATAGCTTCTCTTGTACTCACAAACACGACTATATGTATAGATTATAAACACAAATGTGCAAACAATAACACTTTATTTCATGCGAGAACAACAATTACAATTAATTAATATAAAATTAGACCCGTTTGAAAGGATAATCTGGATGTTTGTCAATTCTGAAATATCCAAAAGTAAATAAATCAATTATAAAGCATAAACTAATCATTTCTTACCCTTTCAATACCAACCAATCAATAACTCTTGCTTCTTCACCTACATCCAATTTCCTCAATGCTTCCATATCATCATCATTGATTTGAAAATTATAAATTTCAAAATTCTCTTTAATCCGTGACGGTGTTACACTTTTCGGTATTGGAACAATATCGCGTTGTAATAGAAATCTTAAAGCAATCTGTGCTGGTGTTTTTGAATATTTTTTTGCTAGATTTTGAACAGTTTCATTAGCCATAATATTTGGTAATTCTCTCTCTTCACCGGTTATTCGTTTCAAAAACTTATTATAAGTCGGTGCACCTAATGGTGAATATGCAACAACACTAATACCATTCTGATGACAATAATCAACTAGATCTTTCTGTTGTAAATAGACATGTAACTCAACTTGAAGATTTGCCGGTTTGATTCGGGCACATTTCAATATACGTGCTATTTGTGGAATATTATAATTTGATAGACCGATCAATTTTGTACGACCGGCGTCAACTTGTTCTTCCATTTTCTATAAGCAAATAGTTGTATTTTATGTCAGAAAAAAACAATTACAAACAGAATTCGGGGAATTCTAAAGAGCGTCTCCGTCTCCGTCTTCGTCATCTCCCTTGATGATGGACGTCCGTACGGACTTGGCAATTCTAATGGACGTCTTTATGGACGTACTGGCTCCGCCCACAAGACTCTAAGCGGGATATTTAACCACGCTTTAACCGCATAGGTATCTATCTATTATTTCTATCTCTATCCTCTGTCAACTGTAAATGGGAGGGGGGAGACTAAGAGGGAGACGAAGATGAAGACTTGCTCGAAAGAATTGTCAAAAAATTCATTGTCACGATGACGAAGAGGGAGACGGAGACGTTCTTTGGAATACCACAGAATAATTACCTTCCAAATTGCTTCATGGTCTGTTGGTCCTTCATATACTGGTTTACCATCGATAAATTGATTTCCAACAGGGAAATGAATTATATACAAATCAACATAATCCAATTGTAGATTATCTACAGATTGTTTCATATGTTGTTCAACACGATCCGGATGGACAGCCGTTGATGGTAGTTTAGTTGTAATGAATATATCTTCACGTTTTAATTTACCGGAATTAAACCATTTTTTTAAAACATTACCAATCATTCTTTCATTCTCATAAGCAGCGGCTGTATCTATATGGCGATAACCAATTTCCAAAGCTGTATCTAAAGCTGTTTCGATTTCTGCTTGGTCTTTAGCCTATTAATTAATATAAATAATAATAATAATAATACTAGTAATAATGATAATAATAATAATAATACTTACTTCCCATGTACCAAGACCGATGGTAGGCATTTTCATGTTTCCAGGTAAAGTTAAAAATTTTTGAACCATTTTTTTTGCTTCTGAAAATACACTAGCGAACTTGTACAGAATCTTGAATCAAACTCTTTTTGGAACCACAAAATACAGACCTAATATACCCAAAAAAATGCTGAATAACTATTAAATTACTGTTGATATCACACCAAAACACTTATCATCAGAGACAACAGAAAAATTAAATAACACCGACCGAATCACTGATCCTGATCACGGTCAATATTGTGCGTAGTTTATCGTTGGTGTTGCACAACTTTATGTAATAATAACAATTTGTAACTCCCACCAACTCTTATCAGAGATTTGGACCCTTATCTATTCATAATAATTATATAATCTCTGATAATTTGTGTTTGGAAATACAGAGACGGATTAAATGGGTATCGGGCCTAGCGGGCACCAGGCGCTATGCGCTCAACGGAAACCCTCACTTTTATCTCACCCAGTATTTTTTTCTGTGCAAAATTTATTTATATTTGACGTAGAAAGAGATTGTCACTAGATTTGTTCTGAAATGGGGCTCCGTAATTTTGTACGGTCAGAGGCCCCCGAACCGTCTTAGTCCGTTCCTGTTGAAATGTCGGATAATCAATTAATGTTTGTTTACTCTGGAAACTACCGATATTTATCAGTTAATAATTTAAGTGCCTAAAAATAGATGTACGCATTATGGTAATTTTAATGTTAAGCAATCTCTAGATGGTAAATATTATTGCGCAATATTTGACATTGCACAATAATAAATCTGTTCGTTAACTGATTTTGTTGGACACTTACCACTAAACTATCCTGGTCAGTGCAAAAAAAAGGTGCAAGCAAATGAATAGATCTCATATTGTATAAGGGGCTACTCATACACGCATGTTAATGATCATTAGCGCCCACACAGCGTATTTGATATCCTTGTTTGTCCTGTGTCACAGCGATAAGTTGATACTGTCGACACGCGATTCGTCGTTTGCTTAATGATCATTAACATGCCGTGTATGAACAGCCCCTATTGTGCAACACAATGACTAATTGAATGTTCTATTTTTGTTTATAACACTTCATATTTAGATTTTATCATAGATAAGTTTGCTGATAAGTGATAAGCACTGCTTTGATCAGTGCCGGACTGGACAGGTGGGGGGGGGGGGGGGGGCAATGAGTTTTTGGAGACCAAATAGCGATTGAGGGGCCACCATTTGTAGGTAATTAATTTTCCTGCTGGAGTTCAATATGCCTCGACCGTCTGTTAACCACAAAGTTGAGTCCAAAGACCCTATTGATCATGAAAGTGTTTGGAAAGAAATGATTATCGTTAAAATTTCTTTTTTTTCAATTTTTTTGATATTGTGCGATATCTGGCAGTATTAGTACAATGCTATACTAATTTCTCTACTATTAGTTCTTCTAGCGTTGCGGGTCCATCAATATTATTGTTCAATAATATTGGTCGTCTAGTGGCCACTTTAGTTCGATTACAGCGCCACCTACCAAATCACTAACAAGTAACTAGATGTGCTGCCAACCTTTAACACCTAAATGTCCCCAGATAGCTTGTGAACAACAACAATTGTTTAGGTTATGTCAACATTGTGCATTGTTATTAATTTAAAAGTTGTTTTTAAATAAATAAAAACACCAAAACATGGAAAAAAGTGACGAATCTAAAACAGAGTTTGAACATTTACCTGATGATTGTTTATTACATATAATCCAGTATTTAGATTCTACAGATCGTTATATTCTGTCAAAGTAAGTCAATACACAATAGAGAGATACAAGCAAACGATCTCAATAATAATGGAATATTTTTGTTGTAGAACATGTAAACGACTAGCATGTTTAGTAGAAATACCGAAATTTTGGCGTATTATTGATGCTAGACAACCACCACATCATTTAGAAAAATTAACATATTGTATTGATAAGATAACAAATGAAACAAATGAAATTTATTTAAAATATATTGATAATGATAAATCGATCTTAACAAATGATTTTTTTACAAAAATTAAATACAATAATTTAAGAATTTTAGCATTAGAAAGTCAAACGATTGATTGTCCACCAGATATGGAACAATTAACCATTAATGCCTTTCCTAGAACTTTGGAGGAATTAAGCTTGAGACGATCACAATTACCAGTCTCAGATAAGTTTTTTACACAATCTAATGAACATATGAGCCAATTACGGGTAGAAATACACAATTTTATTTATATTTTATGTATTTTTTGTAATATAATTGTTTTTTTTTTCAGGTATTAATTCTAGATGAATGTCAATGGGTCAATAGTTATATGTTTATGTCGTTTGCAAAATACCAAAATTTAGAGATTTTATCAGTTTATAAATGTGGTCAAATCGATGATTCAATTGCCTATTTAAGTTTGGCAGCGTTTGGGTTTCATAAATTGAAGATTTTCGATGGACGATTAACAAGTAAAAACTCTTTAGATTAATTAATTCGTCAAGATATCTGTGAGATCAGGATCTGCAGATCTATCGGTAGATCAGATCTTCCGATCACGTTTCGCTACACACGCACAGATGATCTTCCGATAAATCTTTGTGTGTGGCGATGAAGATCTGCAAGATGCATCGACCGATCTGATCTTTCAAGCAGTTTGAAAATCTCTTTCAGATCCAATCGCAGATCTAGATCTGTGACGATCTGATCGGCAGACCATGGTCGCTGTGTGTGTCAAACAACAGATCTGATCTGCCGATGAATCTGCAGATCCTGATCTCGTAGATAACTTTAGATGAATAGACACACTTACTTTAATTAATTGAAAATTTTCTAGGATTAGGCAATACAATGATGAGTATCTTTAGAAATTCGAAATCCGTTCTGGCTATTTATCTACAAAATCAAAATGTTTCCTATAAATTAGATTATTATAAACGACAATTGGAATTATTAAATAATGGTGAGAATGCAATCAATTCGGATATAAATAATGAATTTCAATTACATGATCCATTAACGGAAGAATTTAAAAATTTCAATGATGATCATTCATCATTAAGTGATTTTGGTTTAATACAATATCAACATTGTGTAAATATTGATGATGATCATAATAACAGATACAAATTACCGAAAAGTATTTTATATAAAGATGCATATAATGAGTGTCGTTGTGGTTATAATAAACGGAAAAATATACCATTTTGGAATAAATCAAAAAGTCGAGAATCAAATAAAACGACTAATACGGCGATTAGTAGTAGTAGTGACGATGATGATGATGATGATGATGATGATAATGATGGCAATGATAATAGAACATTGTATTATATTTTATGGAGAAGGATCAGGAAATTATCGAATTTATTATATGCAAATTCAGTTAATTTAAATAAATATAAATCGACAGCTTTATATAATCAGAATTATCCACAACCTCAACATGTGGATTTAAATCATTTCATCGAATCACAAATACGATTAAGAAATTTCGATATTATACGGTAAAGTGTTTGAATAACGTAGTTATTACGTTAAACTAAAATTTCGTGTTTTTTTTTTAGAATCTCACTAAATGAAAACTCCAATCAACAAGACTTCAATAATATTCATAATAATAATAATAATGGTGGTAATGATGATGATGGTAACGACGATGATGATGATGATGATGATAATGATAATAATGGTCCACCACGGAAACGACAAAGAATTGTTGAATTCAGTTGTAATATTAAAGATAATAGTAATCATCGTGAAAATCCTGGTCCTAGTCGTCAACCAGCCAATTATCGTACATTACGTTTACGTGAATTACGTGTAATTAATAATAATGATGCCGAGAAGAATCATATATCAATTAAACGATTATCATTACGTGGTTATCAAAAAATTACAAAACAATCATTGGAATATTTAAGAGGATTAAATTTAGAATTATTAGATTTAACATATACATCGGTAACGACTGAATCAATTGAAGAATTTCTACGTTATAATCCTAATTGTAGGATTCTACATGATAAATATTGCAATTGTTTACCTAATTTACATTTTTAAATTATGTATTTATTCTCTTAACTTACAAAATAATTTTTACAATAATAATAATAATAATAATAATAATAATCGAATTAATCACGAGTCTGTTGTTTGTGTTGATTTAAACTGAAACCCAAGTTTGGTTAATTCTGAACGAGCCTCCTGAATATCCTGTAAGTGCCAATTATTGAAAAAGAACTAAATAAATACAGTGGAATCTACAAAATTTATAGTTAAGGTGTGCAACAACAAACGTATGTCTTCATATCATAATTCAACAGCTTACTGCAGTGGTAACAATAACCTCACTTAACATGATAGATTAGTGACCAACAATCAAGTTTCGACATACTTTCCTTATGGTCATTTGACTGTAAATTTTGTGGATTACACTGTATATTGAATCGACACGTTACAAAGCTCCACTATAGGGAGATTCCACTGTAATTTGTCTTGTATTTACCTGTTGTAAATCACCAGCAGCTTCTTCACAATTATTGAATGTTAAAACACGATATAGAATTATCATAGCAGCATATAACTACAAATTATTAATACAAATTAATATAGAAATTTTTGTAAATATAACCTAAAAAATTCTTCTATACCCCAAATAATCCAATAAAAATTATCGGTGAATATAATATTAATGTTGGATATTGTTTAATAAAGGCATTATCAATTTTACCGGTAATTAATGATAACCAAACAGTGAATAATACACCGAAAACAGCTAACCATTCCATTAATTTCGTCATTTTTGTGATAACAATTTCTCGAAATTTTAAGGTTATGTTTTATTATTGTTGACTAATTGTAGCTCAAAAAATAGTGGTAAATAATTTTGCCATAAGGAATTAATTAAATATAAAAACCTTCTATTATAATTCAACTTGTATTGGAAAATAGAAAGAAATTCTATTTGTAATTCGTTTTAATTGCTAATGTTGAAGATGTTTAAGAGCTACAAATAGGTACCTGATAATGTCTGTAAGGGCGGGAAATTCAATTACCAAAAATGCTCTTGAAAACGAAAGAATATATAAATTTCAAATAATATCCACACAAAACACATTATTACATCATATTAGTGTGAAATTAGGAAAAAATTGAATATTTTACTTATTTTATTAGTTAAATATTCACTACTTTTTTATACAAAAATATAATAATTCTTGGAAAACCACAATTAGGTAATCAAATTTAAAATTAAACAAAAACCAAATAATATATTATTAATAAAAAATATACCTACGAATCTTTTAAGTTGCAGGGAAATTGACAAATTGTCGCCAATATTTTCTAAACACTTTTTTATTAATTAAATATTAGTTTTTGTTAATGACATCAATTCTTTCTATGAGTTAATTCAATAATTCCTGAGGATAATCAATTATTTTACGAAATTGACGATTTCATTATGTTTGTTAAGTTTGTTTCAAATTTATTGCAATTTGTCGCTTAACACAATATACCTCGTGTCCCAACGAAAATGCCCCTTATCCTGTCAATGCACCAGCACAAGTGTCTATTAAACGAAGAGAGATCATAGGACAATTTCTCCACTAAAATAAACACTAATATTTACAGATATCTTAAATTGTATCAATACTGATAAGCAACTAGACAAAAAACGGAAAACTGTGGTTTACCTACCTACCTACCTACTGTGGATGATAGATTTTACTGGGCCGTTATGTGTAACCGTTTACTTTGTTACGAAAACAACAAAATAATAAATAATAAACATAGATTTAGAGAATAGCCTGGAATTACAATGAAGGTCGTCAACATATCATTATTGGAATCATCCTTTAAAACAACCATATAATTTATTAAGTCTTTAATTTTTTATTTTATTTTTTTCTAAATTAGATCTAACAAAACCAATTCCAGCAAACAATAGATTTTTCTTTACCTTCGACAGTTCTGACACGAATCTTAAGAAATCCATTTTGAAGGTCCGATAATATCCTCCTTATGTGTCATCATTATCGACAACAACACCGGCGTCATCATCATCATCATCATCATCATCCACCAAATACCTACATCCTGGATTACTATTTATAATTCGCTTACTAAATTATTTGCTATTCATTTAATTTAGAGACAAAGTCTCGATTATTCCTTCTGTTTGAAGAATCCAACAATATGGTTACAAGAAATTTTTGTATCTTTGTGGCAACGATTCAATTAGTTATTAGTGCAAATCTGCAAGAAACACCGACAAGAAACGGATTATTAGAAATTCCCGGTTTCGGTAATCGTCCTTTATTAATAAAAATGTTTCCAGCTATTGAAAATTATCAAAGTGACGTTTACGAAGTCTATGCAGAACCGTATAATTTTGTAAGTTCTTTTAATTAAGTGATTTGTAGGCAACGAAAGTAAAGGGTTTTCCAGGATTTACGAGCTTCTAGTGCAGTTGCAGTCCTACAAGGTGAAGGTGAGAATTCTATAAAAGGTGAAATTCTCTTCCTACAACAACATCCACCGACTGGTCCTGTTCTGATAAGAGGCAATGTTACGGATTTACCAGCTGGACGACACGGTCTACATATTCATCAAGCTGGTGATTTACGACAAGGATGCGAGAAATTAGGTGGTCACTATAATCCATTTTTGGTAATAATGACGATTTTTTCCCCCAAAATTCGTGTATTTTTAAAAATGAGTTCTAGTTACGTCATGGTGGACCTAGGGATCCTGTTCGACATGTCGGCGATTTGGGTAACATTGAAGCTGGTGATGATGGTGTAGCTGATATTAATATAGTTGATCCTCTGTTATCATTACATGGTGGTCCTCGTGGTGTTGTCGGTCGAGCTATTGTTATCACAACAAATCCAGATGATTTAGGACGTGGTGAGACGGCAGATAGTTTAATGAACGGTGATGCTGGTAAACCTCTAGCTTGTGGTATTATTGCTTATATTCGATAAAGCTACAATAATAGGCCAAAACTAATTAATTTTTATTGATTATAAGAATGTCAAAGTGTAGAATATTATTTATTTGTTGTGGTTCCAAATTAATATAGTTCGGACAGGGTCGGCCTGGTGTACTTTGGCCCCCGATTTGACTAATGTTACAACTAACTTGTATACTTTTTGTGGGAAAAGGAACAAATTTAAAAGGCTACCGGTAGCCGCCGAAGTCAAATTGGTCCTGGGAGAAGTCCAGTCCGGCCCTGAGTTTGGATTTCTTTACAAAAAAATTATTCAAATGATAAATTGTTATGTTTGTATGTCCAAAAAGTAATTATAAAAAAAATATCATAAACTTTTATGTGGAATTTATTTGAACAAACAAAAAAAGTCACTCAATATATTATTAGGTTTTTTATCATATTTTATGGAAAAACCAAAATTTCCATTCTAATTGTATATTTTAGAGGAGTTTGTCGACCCTTTTGAACTACCTACGTTGTTACAACTATTTCTAGTTCCTATGTCTACCTTTTTACGTGTTAGGTAAAAGTTCAAATCCTAAATAATCAATAGTTAACATCAGCAAAAACATTTATTTCATAGAATTACAGTTCTATTTTGAGTAATTATTTCGACGTTTTTCATGTAATAAATAATTCATTTTTCACAATAATCTTATAAAATACAGGTGGACACTTTGTAATTAATGCAAGACCTCAAGTTCAGTATTGCTTTTACGATTAAGAAAAATACAGTAGAACTGATTTAATCCGTCACATGATGTAAAAGTCGACCATTCGTTAATCCGTCTATTTCACTAATCTGTTATAAATACTTTCAGTCCAGATACTGACGGATTAAAAGAGTTCTACTGTATTTTTCTTTATAGCCTAGAGACGGAACTGAAACGAACCATTATTATCCTTATACATACAAGTTTCTTTAAGACGGGCATTTAAAAAAGCCATGACCGTTTAGACAAAACTGCAGCCTAAAGATAACGTTACCACATTTATTCCGAAGGATTCTAAAGAACGTCTTCGTCTCTGTCCCCGTCTTCGTCATTTTCAATGTCATCATATGGGCTTGGCAATTCTGATGAACGTCTTTACGGACGTGTTGGCTCCGCCTACAAGGTTCTTTTGTAGTATTTCACCACTTGTTAACCACGTTTTAACCGCATATATCTATCTTTATTTCTATCTGTCTCCTCTACATATGCCTATCTACTATTGGTAAAGTGACCAGATTATAGATG